>JAKWBO010000212.1:0-80564 GCA_034336685.1 Luscinia luscinia | reverse complement strand
AATTTGGGATTTTGGGATTTTTGGGAATGAGAATTTTGGGATTTTGGGGATTTTTGGGAATTCTGACCGTGGCACTTTGGGATTTTGGCAGGGTGCTGACAGAGCTGGTGTCCAAGATGAGGGACATGAGGATGGACAAGACAGAGCTGGGCTGCCTCAGAGCCATCATCCTCTTCAACCCCGGTGGGTTTGGGGGAGAAAAAAGGGAATTTGGGAAAAATAAAAAATTGGGAATTTGGGGAAAATCAAAATATGGGGGTTTGGGGAAAAATGGGGAAAAATTGGGGAAAAAATGGGGAAAATTTGGGAAAAAATGGAAATAATGGGAGCTGCCTCAGAGCCATCATCCTCTTCAACCCTGGTGGGTTTGGGGGAAAAAACGGGAATTTGGGAAAAATAAAAAATGGGAATTTGGGGAAAATCAAAATATGGGGGTTTGGGGAAAAATGGGGAAAATTTGGGGGAAAAAATGGGGAAAATTGGGAAAAAATGCAAAATAATGGGAGCTGCCTCAGAGCCATCATCCTCTTCAACCCCGGTGGGTTTGGGGGGAAAAAAGGGGAATTTGGGAAAAATAAAAAATTGGGAATTTGGGGAAAAATTAAAAATATGGGGGTTTGGGGAAAAAATGGGAAAAAATTGGGGAAAAAATGGGGAAAAATTGGGAAAAAATTGGGAAAAAAATCGAAATAATGGGAATTTTGGGAAAAAAAAAGAATTTGGGAAAAATCCAAAAATGGGAATTTGGGAAAAAATGAAAAATGGAAATTTGGGAAAAAATGAAAAAATAAGGAAAAATGGGAAAAAAGGGAAAAAATGGGGAATTTAGGGGAAAATGGGAATTTTCAGAGAAAAAAGGGAATTTGGGAAAAATCCAAAAATGGGAATTTGGGGAAAAATGTAAAAATGGGGAAATGGGAAAATGGGGAAAAAGGGAAAAAAGGGGAAAAAAGGAAAAAGGGAAAAAATTGAAAAATGGGAAGTTCTGAGAAAAACAGAATTTGGGAAAAATCCAAAAATGGGAATTTGGGAAAAAATGAAAAATGGAAATTTGGGGAAAAAATGAAAAAATAAGGAAAAATGGGAAAAAAGGGGAAAAATGGGAATTTAGGGGAAAATGGGAATTTCAGAGAAAAAAGGGAATTTGGGAAAAATCCAAAATGGGAATTTGGGGAAAAATGTAAAAATGGGGAAATGGGAAATGGGAAAAAGGGAAAAAAGGGGAAAAAAGGGAAAAAAAGGGAAAAATTGAAAAATGGGAAGTTCTGAGAAAACAGAATTTGGGAAAAATCCAAAAATGGGAATTTGGGAAAAAATGAAAAATGGGAATTTGGGGGAAAAAATGAAAAAATAAGGGAAAAAATGGGATAAAAGGGGAAAAAATGGGAATTTAGGGGGGAAAATGGGAATTTCAGAGAAAAAAAGGGAATTTGGGAAAAATCCAAAAATGGGAATTTGGGGGAAAAATGTAAAAATGGGGGGAAATGGGAAATGGGGAAAAAAGGGAAAAAAAGGGGAAAAAAAGGGAAAAATGAAAAATGGGAATTTGGGAAAAAATTAAAAATTGGGAATTTGGGGAAAATCCAAAAATGGGGTTTGGGGAAAAATTTGGGAAAAAATCGGGAAAAAATTGGGAAAAAATTGGGAAAAAATAGGAATTTCAGAAAAAAAAAGAATTTGGGAAAAATTAAAAATGGGAATTTGGGAAAAAATGAAAAAAGGGAATTTGAGGGAAAATGAAAAAATAAGGGAAAAAATGGGAAAAAAGGGGAAAAATGGGAATTTTTGGGGTGAATTTTGTGGATTTTGGGTTTCCCAGATGCCAAGGGGCTCCTGAATCCCTCGGAAAATGAATTTTTGGGGTTTTTTTTGTGGAATTTTGGGGGTTTTTTGTGGAATTTTTTGGTTTTTGGGTGGAATTTTTTGGGATATTTTTGGGCTATTTTGGGATTGGATTTTTTGGGGTGAATTTTATGGATTTTGGGTTTTTCCAGATGCCAAGGGGCTCCTGAACCCCTCGGAAATTGAATTTTTGGAGGTTTTTAAGGTGGAATTTTGGGGTTTTTTTGTGGATTTGTTTGGTTTTTGGGTGGAATTTTTTGGGATATTTTGGGATTGGAATTTTTGGGGTGAATTTTGGGATTTTGGGTTTTCCAGATGCCAAGGGCTCCTGAACCCCTCGAAAAATGAATTTTTGGGGGTTTTTAAGGTGGAATTTTGGGGTTTTTGTGGAATTTTTGGTTTTTGGGTGGAATTTTTGGGATATTTTGGGATTGGAATTTTGGGGTGAATTTTGGGATTTTGGGTTTTCCAGATGCCAAGGGCTCCTGAACCCCTCGAAAATGAATTTTTGGGGTTTTTAAGGTGGAATTTTGGTGTTTTTTGTGGAATTTTTGGTTTTGGGTGGAATTTTTGGGATATTTTGGGATTGGAATTTTTGGGGTGAATTTTTGGGATTTTGGGTTTTCCAGATGCCAAGGGCTCCTGAACCCCTCGAAAAATGAATTTTTGGGGGTTTTAAGGTGGAATTTTGGGGTTTTTTTGTGGAAGTTTTTGGTTTTTGGGTGGAATTTTTTTGGATATTTCTGGGATATTTTGGGATTGGGTTTTTTGGGGTGAATTTTTGGGATTTTGGGTTTTTCCAGATGCCAAGGGGCTTCCAAACCTTTTGGAAATTGAATTTTTGGGGTTTTTTTTGTGGAATTTTGGGGGTTTTTTGTGGAATTTTTTGGTTTTTGGGTGGAATTTTTTGGGCTATTTTGGGATTGGAATTTTTGGGGTGAATTTTGTGGATTTTGGGTTTTTCCAGATGCCAAGGGGCTCCTGAACCCCTCGGAAAATGAATTTTTGGGGGTTTTTAAGGTGGAATTTTGGAAGTTTTTTGTGGAATTTTTGGTTTTTGTGGAATTTTTTGGATATTTGTGGGATATTTTGGGATTGGAATTTTTTGGGGTGAATTTTTGGGATTTTGGGTTTTTCCAGATGCCAAGGGGCTCCTGAACCCCTCGGAAACTGAATTTTTGGGGGTTTTTTTGTGGAATTTTGGGGTTTTTTGTGGAATTTTTGGTTTTTGGGTGGAATTTTTGGGCTATTTTGGGATTGGAATTTTTGGGGTGAATTTTTGGGATTTTGGGTTTTTCCAGATGCCAAGGGGCTCCTGAATCCCTTGGAAAATGAATTTTTAGGGCGTTTTTAAGGTGGAATTTTTGGTTTTTTGTGGAATTTTTGGTTTTGGGTGGAATTTTTGGGATATTTTGGGTTCGGATTTTTTGGGGTGAATTTTTGGGATTTTGGGTTTTCCAGATGCCAAGAGGCTCCTGAACCCCTCGGAAATTGAATTTTTGGGGGTTTTTAAGGTGGAATTTTGGGGTTTTTTGTGGAATTTTTTGGTTTTTGGGTGGAATTTTTTGGGCTATTTTGGGATTGGAATTTTTGGGGTGAATTTTTGGGATTTTGGGTTTTTCCAGATGCCAAGGGCTCTCTGAACCCCTCGAAAAATGAATTTTTGGGGGTTTTAAGGTGGAATTTTGGGGTTTTTAAGGTGGAATTTTTTGGTTTTTGGGTGGAATTTTTTGGGATATTTTTGGGATATTTTGGGTTTGGAATTTTTGGGGTGAATTTTTGGGATTTTGGGTTTTTCCAGATGCCAAGGGGCTCCTGAATCCCTTGGAAAATGAATTTTTGGGGGTTTTTAAGGTGGAATTTTTGGGTTTTTTTGTGGAATTTTTTGGTTTTTGGGTGGAATTTTTTGGGATATTTTGGGATTGGAATTTTTGGGGTGAATTTTTGGGATTTTGGGTTTTCCAGATGCCAAGGGGCTCCTGAACCCCTCGGAAATTGAATTTTTGGAGGTTTTTAAGGTGGAATTTTGGGGTTTTTGTGGAATTTTTTGGTTTTTGGGTGGAATTTTTTGGGATAATTTTGGGATATTTTTGGATTGGAATTTTTGGGGTGAATTTTGGGATTTTGGGTTTTTGCAGATGCCAAGGGGCTCCTGAACCCCTCGGAAAATGAATTTTTAGGGGTTTTTAAGGTGGAATTTTGGGATTTTTTTGTGGAATTTTTTGGTTTTTGGGTGGAATTTTTTGGGATATTTTGGGATTGGATTTTTTGGGGTGAATTTTTGGGATTTTGGGTTTTTCCAGATGCCAAGGGGCTCCTGAACCCCTCGAAAAATGAATTTTGGGGGTTTTTAAGGTGGAATTTTGGGATTTTTTTGTGGAATTTTTTGGTTTTTGGGTGGAATTTTTTGGGATATTTTGGGATTGGAATTTTTGGGGTGAATTTTTGGGATTTTGGGTTTTTCCAGATGCCAAGGGGCTCCTGAACCCCTCGGAAATTGGATTTTTTGGGGTTTTTAAGGTGGAATTTTGGGGTTTTTTTGTGGAATTTTTTGGTTTTTGGGTGGAATTTTTTGGGGTAATTTTGGGTTATTTTGGGATTGGAATTTTTGGGGTGAATTTTTGGGATTTTGGGTTTTTGCAGATGCCAAGGGGCTCTCCAACCCCTCGGAGGTGGAGCTGCTGAGGGAGAAGGTTTACGCCTCGCTCGAGTCCTACTGCAAACAGAAATACCCCGAGCAGCAGGGCAGGTGAGAAATGGGGGTAAAAAATGGGAATTTGGGAAAAAATGGGGAGAAAAGGGGAAAAATGGGGAAAAAATAGGGAAAAACGGGAGAAAAAATGGGGAAAAAAGGGAAAAAGTGGGAAAAAAAGACGGAAAAAATGGGGAAAAAAAGGGAAAAAAAGCAGAAAAAAATGGGGAAAAAAAAGAAAAAATAGGGGAAAAAAGCCAAAAAAATGAGGGGAAAAATGGAGAAAAAATGAGAAAAAATGGGGGAAAAAATGGAAAAAATGAGGAAAAAAATGGGGGAAAAATGGGGAAAAAGAAGGAAGAAATTGGGAAAAAATGGGGAAAAAAAATGGAAAAAATGGAAAAAAATGGGAAAAAATGGAGAAAAATGGGGAAAAAATGGGGATAAAAATTGGGAAAAAAATGGAGAAAAAACAAAAAATTGGGTAAAAAACCGAAATACTCAAGCAGCATGGCAGGTGAGAAATGGGGAAAAAATGGGAATTTGGGAAAAAATGGGAAGAAAAGGGGAAAAAGGGGAAAAAATGGGGGAAAATGGGGAGAAATGGGGAAAATGAGGAAAATGGGAAAAAATGGGGAAAAACGGGAGAAAAAATGGGAAAAAAGAGAAAAGCAGAAAAAATGGGGGAAAAAAAAAGAAAAGATTGGGGGAAAAAGCCAAAAAATGGGGGGAAAAATGGAGAAAAAATGAGAAAAAATGGGGAAAAAATGAGGAAAAAATGGGGAAAAATGGGGAAAAAGAAGGAAGAAATTGGGAAAAAATGGGGAAAAAAAAATGGAAAAAATGGAAAAAAATGGGAAAAAATGGGGAGAAAAATGGGGAAATAATGGGAAAAAAAATGGAAAAAATGGGGAAAAAAATTGGGAAAAAAATGGAGAAAAAACAAAAAAATTGGGAAAAAAATGGGAAAAGCCAGAAATACCCCGAGCAGCAGGGCAGGTGAGAAATGGGGGAAAAAATGGGGATTTGGGCAAAAATGGGGAGAAAAGGGGAGAAATGGGAAAAATGGGGGAAAAAATAGGGAAAAAAGTGGGGAAAAAATGGAGAAAAATGGTGGAAAAAGGGGAAAAAATGGGGAAAAACGGGAGAAAAAATGGGGAAAAAAAGGGAAAAAAAGCAGAAAAAAATGGGGAAAAAAAAGAAAAAATTGGGAAAAAAGCCAAAAAATGGGGGAAAAATGGAGAAAAAATGGGGGAAAATGGGGAAAAAATTAGAAAATATAGAAAAAATGGGGAAAAAATGCCTAAAGGAAAAAATGGGGGGAAAAAAAGCTGAAAAAATGGGGGGAAAAAAGCTAAAAAAGTGGGAAAAAAATGGGGAAAAATTCAGAATTGAGGGAATTGTGAATTTTGGGCTGAAATTTGGGTATTTTGGTGCAGGTTTGCCAAGCTGCTGCTGCGGCTGCCGGGGGGAAAATGGGGAAAAAGAATGGAAAGAATTGGTGAAAATAGTGATAAAAATGGGGAAAAGAGAGAAAAAATTGGAAAAAAGCCCCAAAAAATAGGGAAAAATGGGGTAAAAATGGAGAAAAAATGGGAAAAATGAGAAAAAATGGGGAAAAAGGGAGAAAAATGGGGGAAAAAGGAAAAATGGGGAAGAAAGCTAAGAAAATGGTAACAAATGGGGAAAAATTGAGAAAAAGGGAAAAAAATGGGGAAAAATGGCAAAAATGAGGAAAAATGGGGAAAACCAAAAAAATGGGAAAAAAATGAGGAAAAAATGGGAAAAAATGGAGAAAAGAATAGGGAAAAATGGGGAAAAAAGAAAAAATTGGGAAAAAAAGCCAAAAAATGGGGGGAAAAATAGGGAAAAAATGGGAAAAAATGGAGAAAAATGAGAGAAAAATGGGAAAAAGGAGAAAAATGGAGGAGAAAAATGGGAAAAAGCCGAAAAAATGGGGAAAAATGCGAAAAAATGGGGAAAAAATAGCCAAAAAAATGGGAGAAAAAATGATAAAAAAAGGGAGAAAAAATGGAGAAAAAATGTGAAAAAATGGGGAAAAAAGGGAGGAAAAAATGGGGGGAATAGTGAAAAAAATGGGGAAAAAAGGGTGAAAAAATGGGGAAAAAAATGGGGAAAAAAGCTAAAAAAATTGGGAAAAATTCAGAATTGAGGGAACTGTGAATTTTGGGCTGAAATTTGGATATTTTGGCCGTTGCAGGTTTGCCAAGCTGCTGCTGCGGCTGCCGGGGGGGGGAAAATGGGAAAAGAATGGAAAGAATTGGTGAAAATAGTGAAAAAAATGGGGAAAAAAGGGGAAAAATTGGGAAAAAGCCCCAAAAATGGGGGAAAAAATGGGGTAAAAATGGAGAAAAAATGGGGAAAAAAGGAGGACAAAATGGGAAAAAAAAAAGAAAAAATTGGGAAAAAAAGCCAAAAAATGGGAAAAATGGAGAAAAAAGGGAGAAAAATGGGGAAAAAAAAAGGCAAAAAAATGGGAAAAAATGGGAGAAAAAAGGGAGAAAAAATGGGGGAAAAAAGGGACAAAATGGGAAAAAAAAAAAAAAAAATTGGGGAAAAAAGCCAAAAAAATGGGGAAAAATGGGGAATAAAGGGAGAAAAAATAGGGAAAAAAATGGGAAAAAATGGAGAAAAACAGAGAAAAAATGGGAAAAAAAGGGAAGAAAATGGAAGAAAATGGGGAAAAAAAAGCCGAAAAAATGGGGAAAAAACAGCCAAAAAAATGGGAAAAAATGGGAGAAAAATGGGGAAAAATGGGAGAGAAAAGGGAGAAAAAATGGGAAAAAATGGGGAAAAAAAAGGCAAAAAAAATGGGAAAAAATGGGAGAAAAAAGGGAGAAAAAAATGAAAAATGGGAAAAGAAAATGGGGAAAAAAATGGGGAAAAATAAAAGGGGCGAAAAAAATGGGAAAAAATGGGAAAAATGGGAAAAAGGGCCAAAAAATGGGAAAAAATGGGAAAAAAAAGCCAAAAAAATGGGGAAAAATGGGAGAAAAAATGGGGAAAAATGGGGAAAAATGGGGAAAAAAGGGAGAAAAAATGGGGAAAAAAAATGGAAAAATGAGGAAAAAATGGGGAAAAAAGGGAGAAAAAATGGGGAAAAAAATGGAAAAATGAGGGAAAAATGGGGGAAAAAAAGCCGAAAAAATGGGGAAAAAATGGGGAAAAAATCAGAATTGCTGGAATTGTGAATTTTGGGCTGAAATTTGGATATTTTGGTGCAGGTTTGCCAAGCTGCTGCTGCGGCTGCCGGCGCTGCGCTCCATCGGCCTCAAGTGCCTGGAGCACCTTTTCTTCTTCAAGCTCATCGGGGACACGCCCATCGACACCTTCCTCATGGAGATGCTCGAGGCTCCCCACCAGCTCTCCTGAAAAAACCCCCAAAATTTAAAAAAAAAATCATCAAAATTCAAATTTTCCACCCAAAAAAATCCCCGGGCGGAAATTCCCACGGGTTCGTCGCTTTGGGGTTTTTTGTTGGTTTTGTGTTTCCTCCTCTCCTCCCCTCGTTGCTCCCTATGGGTGCTCAAAAAGGAAAATTTGGGAATTTTAGCCTGAAATATTCTAAAATTGGTTTTCCCAAATTTTCCCTTTTTTTCCCAATTTTTTCCCAAATTTTTTCCCAATTTTTCCAATTTTTTCCCGATTTTTTCTTGTTTTTTTCCATCAATTTTTCCCCATTTTTTCTTCCTCTCGTTGCTCCCTATGGGTGCTCAAAAAGGAAAATTTGGGAATTTTAGCCTAAAATATTCTAAAATTGGTTTTCCCAAATTTTCCCTTTTTTTCCCGAATTTTCCTGATTTTTTCCCAATTTTTTCCCATTTTTTCTCCCAATTTTTCGCGTTTTTTCCCATTTTTTCTGTCCCCTCGTTGCTCCCTATGGGTGCTCAAAAAGGAAAATTTGGGAATTTTAGCCTAAAATATTCTAAAATTGGTTTTCCCAAATTTTCCCTTTTTTTCCCAAATTTTCCTGATTTTTTTCCCAATTTTTTCCCATTTTTTTCTCCCAATTTTTCTCGTTTTTTCCCCAATTTTCCTTCTCCTCGTTGCTCCCTATGGGTGCTCAGAAAGGAAAATTTGGGAATTTTAGCCTGAAATATTCTAAAATTTGTTTTCCCAAATTTTCCCTTTTTTTCCCAAATTTTCCTGATTTTTTTCCCAATTTTTACCCACTTTTTCTCCAATTTTTCACGTTTTTTCCCATTTTTCCATCCCTTCGTTGCTCCCTATGGGTGCTCAGAAAGAGGAAAATTTGGGAATTTTAGCCTAAAATATTCTAGAATTGGTTTTCCCAAATTTTCCCTTTTTTTCCCAAATTTTCCCTTTTTTTCCCAATTTTTTCCCAAATTTTTTCCCAATTTTTTCTGATTTTTTCCCCCAATTTTTCTCTTTTTTCCCCATTTTTTCTTCCCCTCGTTGCTCCCTATGGGTGCTCAGAGAGAGAAAATTTGGGAATTTCAGCCTAAAATATTTTAGAATTTTTTTTCCCAAATTTTCCCTTTTTTTCCCATTTTTTTCCCAAATTTTTCCCCAAATTTTTTCCGATTTTTTCCTAATTTTTCCCATTTTTCTCCCAATTTTTCTCTTTTTTCCCCATTTTCCCTCCCCTCGTTGCTCCCTATGGGTGCTCAAAAAGGAGAAAATTTGGGAATTTCAGCCTAAAATATTCTAAAATTGGTTTTCCCAAATTTTCCCTTTTTTTCCCCAAATTTTCCTGATTTTTTCCCAATTTTTTTCCATTTTTTCTCACAATTTTCTGCGTTTTTTCCCATTTTCCTGTCCCCTCGTTGCTCCCTATGGGTGCTCAGAGAGGAAAATTTGGGAATTTTAGCTCTAAAATATTCTAGGATTTGTTTTCCCAAATTTTCCTTTTTTTCCCAATTTTTCCCAAATTTTTCCCCATTTTTCCAATTTTTTCCCGATTTTTTCTTGTTTTTTTCCATCAATTTTCCCCATTTTTTCCTCCTCTCGTTGCTCCCTATGGGTGCTCAGAAAGAGGAAAATTTGGGAATTTCAGCCTAAAATATTTTAGAATTTTTTCCCAAATTTTCCTTTTTTTCCCAAATTTTCCCATTATTTCCCAAATTTTCCTGAATTTTTTCCCAATTTTTTTCCCAATTTTTTCCCATTTTTTCCCGATTTTTTCCCAATTTTTTCCCCATTTTTTCCCCAAATTCCCCCAAATTTTCCCTTCGTGTCTTTTGGGGGTCCCGCCCCTCCCCCACCCATTTTTGGGGGGGGTTCCCCCAATTTTCAGCCCCTCCCCCAAAAATTCCCAAAATTTCCCAAAATTTCCCCAAAATTCCCAAATTTCCCCCCCCGAGCACTTTGACTCCTCCCCATCCCAAATTTTGGGGGAGGAATTTTTTTATTGGATCCCCCCCAAAAAATTCCCAAAAATTCCCAAAAAATTCCCAAAAAATTCCCAAAAAATTCCCAAAAAATTCTCAAAAAATTCCCAAAAATTCCCAAAAAATTCCCAAAATTTCCTTTTCCCTCCCCAAAAAAAGCTTTGGATTTTCAGTGAATAAAAGTTGCTGCTTCTCAGTCAAATTTTGGGGAATTTTGGTGATTTTGGGGGAAATTTGGGATTTTGGGGGGAAATTTTGGGAAAAAATTGGAAAATTTGGGATTTTGGGGGAAATTGTGGAATTTTGGGGGATTTTGGAGGGAAAATTTGGGATTTTTGGGAGGAAATTTGGGATTTTGGGGGAAATTTTGGGAAAATTAGAAAATTTGGGATTTTGGGGGGAATTCGGGGAAAATTTGGAATTTTGGGGGATTTTGAAGGAAAATTTGGGATTTTTGGGGAAAATTTTGGGATTTTTGGGATGAAATTTGGGATTTTGGGGATGAAATTTGGGATTTTTGAGAGGAAATTTTGGGATTTTTGGGATAAAATTTGGGAATTTGGGGGAAATTTTGGAAAAACTTGAAAATTTGGGATTTTGGGGGAATTTGGGGAAATTTTGGAATTTTGGGGGAAAATTTGGGATTTTTGGGAGGAAAATTGGGATTTTGGGGAGGAAATTTGGGAATTTGGGGGAAATTTTGGGAAAAATTGGAAAATTTGGGATTTTGGGAGGAATTCGGGAAAATTTTGGAATTTGGGGGAAAATTTGGGATTTTGGGGGAAATTTGGGATTTTGGGGAGGATTTTGGAATTTTGGGGGAAATTTGGGAAAATTTAAAATTTGGGATTTTGGGGGAATTTGGGGAAATTTTGGAATTTTGGGGGATTTTGAGGAAAATTTGGGATTTTTGGGAGGAAATTTGGGATTTTGGGCAGGATTTTGAGATTTTGGGGGAAAATTTGGAAAATTTAAAAATTTGGGATTTTGGGGAATTCGGGAAAATTTTGGAATTTTTGGGGGAAATTTTGGGATTTTTGGGAGGAAATTTGGGATTTTTGGGGAGAAATTTGGAGTCTTGGGAGGAAATTTGGAATTTTGGGGAAATTTGGGAATTTGGGGCTAAATTTAGGAAAAATTAGAAAATTTGGGATTTTGGGGATTTTTGGGGTTTTGGGGATTTTTTGCTGATTTTGGAGGAATTTTGGGAAAATTTTGGGAAATTCGGGAGGAAAATCGGGATTTTGGGGAGAATTTTGGGATTTTTGGAGTTTTTGGGAGGAAATTTGGGTTTTTGGGGGGATTTCTGGGGTTTTGGTGAGTTGGGGAGGAATTTTGGGATTTTTGGGAGGAAATTTTGGATTTTTGGGGGAAAATTTGGGATTTTTAATTTGAAAATCTGGGGATTTTAGGAGGAATTTTGGGATAATTTGGGAATTTTTGGAGCATTTTGTGGGAAAATTTGGGATTTTTGGGAGGAAATTTGGGATTTTGGGGATTTTTGGGAGGATTTTGGGATTTTTGGAGAGGAAATTTTGGATTTTGTGGGAATTTTGGGATTTTTGGGGAAATTTGGGGTTTTGGGAGGAAATTTTGGAATTTTTGGGAGAAAAATTCGGGATTTTTCGGAAAATTTTGGGATTTTGGGGGAAATTTGGGATTTTGGGGAGGATTTTGGAATTTTGGGGGAAATTTTGGGAAAAATTTTAAAAATTTGGGATTTTTAAGGGAATTTGGGGAAATTTTGGAATTTTGGGGGGATTTTGGAGGAAAATTTGGGATTTTTGGAAAGAAATTTGGGATTTTTAGGAGGAAATTTGGGATTTTTGGAGAGGATTTTGGATTTTGGGGGAAAATTTGGGATTTTTATTTGGAAAATTTGGGATTTTTAGGGGGAATTTTGGGAAAATTTGGGAATTTTTGAGGAATTTGGGATTTTGGGGATTTTTTGGGGGATTTTGGGATTTTGAGAGGAAATTTTGGGATTTTGGGGGGAATTTGGGAAAAAATTAGAAAATTTTGGGATTTTGGGGGAATTCGGGAAAATTTTGGAATTTTGGGGAAATTTGGGGGTTTTGGGAGGAAATTTGGGATTATTGGGGAAAATTTGGGATATTTGGGGAAAATTGGGAATATTTGGGGAAAATTTTGGGATTTTAGGAGGAAATTTGGGATTTTGGGGAGGATTTTGGATTTTTGGGGGAAAATTTGGGATTTTTATTTGAAAATTTGGGATTTTAGGGGGAATTTTGGGAAAATTTGGGAATTTTTGGAGGAATTTGGGATTTTGGGGGATTTTTTGGGGGGGATTTTGGGATTTTGGGGAGGAATTTGGGGTTTGGGGGAGATTTTGGGGATTTTTCCGGAATTTGGGATTTTTGGGGGAGGGAAATTTTGGGATTTTTGGGGGAGGAATTTGGGATTTTTGGGAGGAATTTTGGAGTTTTTGGGGGAGGAATTTTGGGATTTTGGGGGAATTTGGGGGATTTTTGGGGCGATTTTGGGATTTTTGGGGGAGGAATTTTGGGATTTTTTGGGGTATTTTGGGATTTTTTGGGGGAATTTTGGGATTTTTGGGGGAATTTTGGGATTTTTGGGATAAATTTTTGGATTTATGGGGCGATTTTGGGATTTTTGGGGAGGAATTTTGGGGATTTGGGGATTTTGGGGGGAATTTTGAGGGTTTTGGGAGGAATTTTGGGGAATTTTGGGATTTTTTGGGGAGGAATTTGGGGTTTGGGGGAGATTTTTGGCGATTTTTTCCGGAATTTGGGATTTTTAGGGGTGGGAAATCCAGAATTTTGGGGAATTCGGGATTTGGGGGGGAAATTTTGGGATTTTTGGGGGAAATTTTGGGATTTTTGGGGAGGGAATTTGATATTTTTTGGGAGGAATTTTTGGAGTTTTTGGGGGAGGAATTCTGGGATTTTTGGGAGGGGAATTTTGGGATTTTGGGGGAACTTTGGGATTTTTGGGGGGAGGAATTTTGGGATTTTTTTGGGAGGGAATTGGGATTTTTTGGGGTTATTTTGGGATTTTTTTGGGGAATTTGGGATTTTTGGGGGAATTTTGGGATTTTTGGGATAAATTTTTGGATTTTTGGGGCGATTTTGGGATTTTGGGGAGAGAATTTTGGGATTTTTTTGGGGAGGAATTTTAAGGATTTTTGGGGCGATTTTGGGGGATTTTGGGGGATTTTGGGATTTTTAGGAGGAATTTTGGGATGTTTGGGAAGGAATTTTTGGGGGATTTTGAGATTTTGGGGAGAACTTCGGGGTTTTTTGGGGAATTTTGGGATTTTGAAGAGCTTAATTTTGGGGATTTTTCGGAGAAATTTTGAATGTTTGGAGAAACTTGGGATTTTTGGCGGCGATTTTGAGATTTTGGGGGAGGAATTTTGGGATCTTTTTGGGGAGGAATTGGGATTTTTGGGGTATTTTGGGATTTTTTGGGGAATTTTGGGATTTTTGGGGGAATTTTTGGATTTTGGGATAAATTTTTGGATTTTTGGGGCGATTTTGGGACTTTTGGGGAGGAATTGGGATTTTTGGGGAGGAATTTTGGAGTTTTTTTCTGGGGAGGAATTTCGGGATTTTTGGGGGAATTTGTGGGATTTTTAGGCGATTTTAGGGATTTTTGGGGGAGAATTTTGGGGTTTTTGGAAGGAATTTTGGGATTTTTGGGGGAAATTCGGGATTTTTTGGGAAGGAAATTTTGGATTTTTGGGGAATTCTGGGATTTTTTTGGGGAGGAATTTAGGATTTTTGGGGAGAATTTTAGGATTTTGGAATGAATTTTGGATTTTAGGCGATTTTGGGATTTTTGGGGAGGGAATTTTGGGATTTTTGGGAGGGAATTTTTGGGGGATTTTGGGGAATTTTTGGGGAGGAATTTTGGGAAGGAATTTGGGATTTTTGGGGGAACTTCGGGATTTTTTTGGTGAGGGAATTTTGGGAGTTTTTCTGGGGGAATTTTGGGTTTTTGAAAATTTTAGGGTTTTTGGGGTGGAATATTTTGGATATTTTAGATCCTCAAACCCCCAAAATTTCTTAACCCCCGAACTCCCAAACCGCCGCATTTTGGGATTTTTTGGGAGTTTTTTGGGATTTTTTCCAGGAAAAATCTGCGGTCAGGAGCGGGGGGAGGGGGAGGGGCGGCGCCGCTCCCAAAAAAAAAATTTTTTGGGTTTGCCAAAAATTCCTGGGGTGGTTTCCAAATTTGGGGAGGACAGAGGAGCTCTGTGAGGGGATGAAGGAGCGACTGTGCCCCAAAATTTGGGAATTGGCCAAAAAACGGCGGGAGGGAGGGGGGGAGGGGGGGAGGGGAGAGGGGAGAGGAAAAAATCGGGAAAAAAAGGGAAAAAATGGGGAAAAATGGGGGAAAAATTGGGGAAAAAAATCAGAAATAATGGGAAAATGGGAAATTGGAGGAAATGGGAAAAAAGGGGAAAAGGGGAAATGGGGAAAAATATAAAAAATTAGAAAAAATGGGGAAAATGGGAAAAAATGGGAAAAATGGGAAAAAATGGGAAAAACGGGGAAAAAAGGAGAAAAATGGGAAAAATGGGAAAAATGGGAAAAATGGGAAAATGGGAAAATGGGAAAATTGGGAAAAAGGAAAAAATGGAAAAAATGGAAAAAAAATGGGGAAAAATGGGAAAAATCGGGAAAATGGGAAAAATGGGAAAAAGGAGGGGAAAAAGGGGAAAAAAGGAAAAATGAGAAAAAATGGGAAAAAACGGAGAAAAATGAGGGAAAAAATGGAAAAAATGGGAAAAATGGGAAAAATGGGAAAAAGGAAAAAATGAGAAAAATGGGAAAATGGGAAAAATGAGAAAAATGGGAAAATGGGAAAAATGAGAAAAATGGAAAATGGGGAAAATGGGAAAAAGGGAAAAATGGAAAAAATGGAAAAAATGGAAAATGGGGAAAAAAGGGGAAAAGGGGAAAAAAGGGAAAAAATTAGGAAAAATGGGAAAAATGGAAAAATGGGAAAAAGGGGAAAATGGGAAAAATGGAAAAAATGGGGAAAAATGGAAAAAATGGGAAAAATGGAAAAATGGGAAAAATGGAAAAAATGGGAAAAATGGAAAATGGGGAAATGGGGAAAATGGGAAAAAGGGACAATGGGAAAAATGGGGAAAATGGAAAAATGAGAAAATGGGGAAAATGGGGAAAAATGGGGAGAAATGGGGAAAAATTGCAAAAATGGGAAAAAAAATGGGAAAAATGATAAAAAATGGAAAAAATGGGGAAAATGGGGAAATGAGGAAAAAATGGAAAAAAAGGGAAAAAAGGGAAAAAATGGGGAATGGGGAAAATGGGAAAAAGGGGAATGGGGAAAAAATGGGGAAAAAAGGGGAAAATGGGAAAAAATGGAAAAATTGGGAAAAATGGGAAAAAAAAGGAAAAAAGGGAAAACTGGGAAAATGGAAAAAATGGGGAAAAAATGGAAAAAAATGGAAAAATTGAGAAAAAATGGGAAATGGGAAAAATGGAAAAAATGGGGAGGTGACACAGGGTCCCAGTAAATCCCAGTCCCTCCCAGTCCCCCCAGTCCCTCCCAGTCCTCCCCAGTCCGTCCCCAGTCCCCCAGTCCCTCCCAATCCCTCCCAGTCCCTCCCAGTCCGGGGCGGGGTCTCCGTTCGGGTTTTTTTCCCTCTCCCGTTTTTCCCTCACTCGCTCCCGCTCGCGCCCGGAGCCGCCGCGTCCCGCGCCTGTCGCGACAGAGCGGGGGGGGAGGGGGCGGCTCTGTCGCGATATCGGGGCTCGGCCGGGAGCGGCTATCGCGATATCGCGGGCCCCGCCAGCGTATCTCCCGGCTCCTCTATCGCGATATCTCGGTTCTAACGGGTGCCTCTATCGCGATATCGCGGCTCTGACTGTGCCTCTATCGCGATATCGCGGCTCTGAGAGCCGCCTCTGTCGCGATATCGCGGCTCTGACTGTGCCTCTATCGCGATATCGCGGTTCTGACTGGCGCCTCTATCGCGATATCGCGGCGCCCTATCACGATATCCCGGCGCCACTATCGCGATATCCCGGCTCCACTATCGCGATATCCCGGCGCCACTATCGCGATATCCGGCTCCACTATCGCGATATCCCGGCGCCACTATCGCGATATCCCGGCTCCTCTATCGCGATATCCGGGGCTCTCCTATCGCGATATCCCCGGCGCCCCTATCGCGATATCCCGGCGCCCCTATCGCGATATCCCGGGCGCCCCTATCGCGATATCAGCGGCTCTCCCGGGCTCTCCTATCGCGATATCGCGATATCCCGGCGCCCCTATCGCGATATCCCGGCTCCTCTATCGCGATACTCGCCGTTCTCCGGGCTCTCCTATCGCGATATCGCGGTTCTAACGGGCGCCCCTATCGCGATATCCCGGCTCCTCTATCGCGATATCCCGGCGCTCCTATCGCGATATCCCGGCCCCTATCGCGACATCCCGGCTCCTCTATCGCGATATCGCGGCTCTGCCGGCTCCTCTATCGCGATATCCGGGCTCTCCTATCGCGATATCCCGGCCCCTATCGCGATGGCGGCGCTGCCGCTGCTGCTGCTGCTGCTGGGGACGGGAATGGCCAGAGAGACACGGCCCGGTGAGACTGGGGGGACTGGGAGAGACTGGGAGGACTGGGGAGGGAACTGGGGGCACTGGGGGACTGGGATGGACTGGGATGGACTGGAATGAACTGGGATGGACTGGGAGGACTGGGAATGGACTGGGAATGAACTGGGAATGAACTGGGATGGACTAGGAATGAACTGGAACTAACTGGGATAGACTGGGAGAGACTGGGAGGGACTGGGAGAGACTGGGGGCACTGGGAATGGACTGGGAATGAACTGGGAGGACTGGGAGAGACTGGGATTAACTGGGGGAACTGGGAATAAACTAGGAGAGACTGGGAGGGACTGGGATGAACTGGGAATGAACTGGGATGGACTGGGGATGAACTGGGATGGACTGGGGGACTGGGAATGAACTGGGAATGAACTGGGATGGACTGGGGGACTGGGAATGAACTGGGAATGAACTGGGGATGGACTGGGAGGACTAAGATGGACTGGGAATAAACTGGGATGGACTGGGATGGACTGGGAATGAACTGGGAGAGACTGGGATTAAACTGGGATGGACTGGGAATAAACTGGGAGAGACTGGGAGGGACTGGGAATGTACTGGGAATGTACTGGGAGAGACTAGGAATAAACTGGGATGGACTGGGGAGAGACTGGGAATGAACTGGAATTAACTGGGATGGACTGGGGGGACTGGGAATGAACTGGGAGAGACTGGGATTAACTGGGATGGACTGGGATGAATTTGGAATGAACCGGGATGGACTGGGAATGAACTGGGAGAGGACTGTGATGGACTGGGATGGACTGGGGATGAACTGGGGGAAATGGGAATAAACTGGGAGAGACTGGGAGGAACTGGGATGGACTGGGATGGACTGGGAATGAACTGGAGGAAACTGGGATGGACTGGGAGAGACTGGGAATAAACTGGGAATGAACTAGGATGGACTGGGAATGAACTGGGATGGACTGGGAATGAACTGGGATGGACTGGGATGGACTGGGGCGAGAACTGGGAGAGACTGGGATTAACTGGGATGGACTGGGAGTTACTGGGAATGAACTGGGATGGACTGGGAGTTAACTGGAAGCAACTGGGAATAAACCCGGGAGAGAGTGGAACCGAACTGGGGATAAACTGGGAGTTACTGGGAATAAACTGGGGTGAAATGGCATGGACTGGGATGGACTGGAAGGGACTGGGAATGAACTGGGAGTGAACTGGGAGCAAACTGGGGACAAACTGAGGTGGACTGGGAGCACTGGGAGTTACTGGGGACAAACTGGGAGCACTGGGAGTTACTGGGAGTTACTGGGAGTTACTGGGAGCACTGGGAGTTACTGGGAGTTACTGGGAGTTACTGGGAGCACTGGGAGCACTGGGAGTTACTGGGAGCACTGGGAGTTACTGGGAGTTACTGGGAGTTACTGGGAGTTACTGGGAGTTACTGGGAGCACTGGGAGTTACTGGGAGTTACTGGGAGCACTGGGAGTTACTGGGAGCACTGGGAGTTACTGGGAGTTACTGGGAGCACTGGGAGTTACTGGG
Organism: Luscinia luscinia; assembly: GCA_034336685.1. NCBI lineage: Eukaryota > Metazoa > Chordata > Aves > Passeriformes > Muscicapidae > Luscinia > Luscinia luscinia. Next base: position 62,516 of record JAKWBO010000212.1, on the reverse strand, counting down.
AGTTACTGGGAGTTACTGGGAGTTACTGGGAGTTACTGGGAGTTACTGGGAGTTACTGGGAGCACTGGGAGTTACTGGGAGTTACTGGGAGTTACTGGGAGTTACTGGGAGTTACTGGGAGTTACTGGGAGTTACTGGGAGCACTGGGAGTTACTGGGAGTTACTGGGAGCACTGGGAGTTACTGGGAGTTACTGGGAGTTACTGGGAGTTACTGGGAGCACTGGGAGTTACTGGGAGTTACTGGGAGTTACTGGGAGCACTGGGAGTTACTGGGAGTTACTGGGAGCACTGGGAGTTACTGGGAGCTACTGGGAGCACTGGGAGTTACTGGGAGTTACTGGGAGTTACTGGGAGTTACTGGGAGTTACTGGGAGCACTGGGAGTTACTGGGAGCACTGGGAGCACTGGGAGCACTGGGAGCACTGGGAGTTACTGGGAGTTACTGGGAGTTACTGGGAGCACTGGGAGTTACTGGGAGCACTGGGAGTTACTGGGAGTTACTGGGAGTTACTGGGAGCACTGGGAGTTACTGGGAGCACTGGGAGTTACTGGGAGTTACTGGGAGTTACTGGGAGTTACTGGGAGTTACTGGGAGTTACTGGGAGCACTGGGAGTTACTGGGAGTTACTGGGAGTTACTGGGAGCACTGGGAGTTACTGGGAGTTACTGGGAGTTACTGGGAGCACTGGGAGCACTGGGAGTTACTGGGAGTTACTGGGAGTTACTGGGAGTTACTGGGAGCACTGGGAGCACTGGGAGCACTGGGAGTTACTGGGAGCACTGGGAGTTACTGGGAGCACTGGGAGCACTGGGAGTTACTGGGAGTTACTGGGAGTTACTGGGAGTTACTGGGAGCACTGGGAGTTACTGGGAGTTACTGGGAGTTACTGGGAGCACTGGGAGCACTGGGAGTTACTGGGAGTTACTGGGAGTTACTGGGAGTTACTGGGAGCACTGGGAGTTACTGGGAGTTACTGGGAGTTACTGGGAGCACTGGGAGCACTGGGAGTTACTGGGAGTTACTGGGAGTTACTGGGAGCACTGGGAGCACTGGGAGTTACTGGGAGCACTGGGAGTTACTGGGAGTTACTGGGAGTTACTGGGAGCACTGGGAGCACTGGGAGTTACTGGGAGTTACTGGGAGTTACTGGGAGTTACTGGGAGCACTGGGAGCACTGGGAGCACTGGGAGTTACTGGGAGCACTGGGAGTTACTGGGAGCACTGGGAGCACTGGGAGTTACTGGGAGTTACTGGGAGTCACTGGGAGTTACTGGGAGCACTGGGAGTTACTGGGAGCACTGGGAGTTACTGGGAGTTACTGGGAGTTACTGGGAGTTACTGGGAGTTACTGGGAGTTACTGGGAGTTACTGGGAGTTACTGGGAGTTACTGGGAGCACTGGGAGTTACTGGGAGCACTGGGAGTTACTGGGAGCACTGGGAGTTACTGGGAGCACTGGGAGTTACTGGGAGTTACTGGGAGCACTGGGAGTTACTGGGAGTTACTGGGAGTTACTGGGAGTTACTGGGAGTTACTGGGAGCACTGGGAGTTACTGGGAGTTACTGGGAGTTACTGGGAGTTACTGGGAGCACTGGGAGTTACTGGGAGCTACTGGGAGCACTGGGAGTTACTGGTCCATACTGGTTTATACTGGTCTATACTGGTTTGTACTGGTGCGTTCATACTGGTCCATACTGGTCCATGGTGTTTTATACTGGTTCTTACTGGTTTCTACTGGTTCTTACTGGTTTATACTGGTTCTTACTGGTTTATTCTGGTTCACTCTTCTCCATACTGGTCCATACTGGTTTTTACTGGTGCATACTGGTCCATACTTGTCTAATAGTCCCATACTGGTTTATACTGGTCCATACTGGTTTTCACCAGTCCATACTGGTTTATACTGGGTCATACTGGGTTTTACTGGTCCATACTGGTCTATACTGGTTTATACCAGTCCATACTGGTTTATACTGCTCTGTACTGGTTTATACTGGTCCATACTGGTTTATACTGGTTGACACTGTTCTATACTGCTTGTACTGGTCTATACTGGTCCATACTGGTTTATACTGGTCGACACTTTCTATACTGGTTTATACTGGTCCATACTGGTTTATACTGGTTTATACTGGTTTATACTAGTCTATACTGGTCCATACTGGTTTATACTGGTCTATACCGGTTTATACTGGTCTATACTGGTTTATACTGGTTTATACTGGTCCGTACTGGTTTATGCTGGTCCATACTGGTTTATACTGGTTTATACTGCTGGGATGAACTGGGAGAACTCAGGATTTTTTCGTCGGAATTTTTGGCAGATTTTGGGAATTTTGGGGTCCAGGAATTGTAGAAATTTTGGGATTTTGGGGAAATTTTGGGGAATTTTGGAACTTTTGGGACTTTTGGGAATTTTTGGGATTTTGGGATTTTTTTGGATTTTGGGATTTTGGGGATTTTTGGAATTTTGGGTTTTTTGGATTTTTGGGATTTTTGGGAAATTTGGGAATTTTGGGGATTTTGGGGAATTTGGGATTTTTGGGGATTTTGGGGAGTTTGGGATTTTTGGGAATTTGTGGAATTTTGGGGATTTTGGGATTTTTGGGGATTTTGGGGAATTTGGGATTTTGCACATTTTGGGAATTTTGGGGATTTTGGGGAATTTGGGATTTTTGGGGATTTTTGGAGAATTTTGGAATTTTTGGGAAGATTTTGGGAATTTTGGGGTCCAGAAGGATCCAAGGGGACCCAGGGAAATTTGGGAATTTTGGGATTTTTGGGGCAATTGGGATTTTTGGGGATTTTTGGGTTTTTGGGATTTTGGGGGAATTTGGGATTTTTGGGGATTTTGGTAATTTTGGGATTTTTGGGAATTTGGGAATTTTGGAATTTTGGGACTTGGGAAAATTTTGAGAGATTTTTGGAATTTTTGGGGATTTTGAGGAATTTTGGGGTCCAGAAGGATCCAGGGACCCAGGGAGCCTAGGAATTTTGGTATTTTGAGGATTTTGGAATTTGGGATTTTTTATTTTTGGGATTTTGGGATTTTGGGGATTTTGGAGAATTTGGGGATTTTGGGGATTTTAGGATTTTTGGTGATTTTTGGAATTTTTGGGGATTTTTTGGGGATTTTGGGGATTTGGGGAATTTTGGAATTTTGGGACTTGGGAACATTTTTGAGAGATTTTTGGAATTCTTGGGGATTTTGAGGAATTTTGGGGTCCAGAAGGATCCAAAGGGACCCAGGGAGGGAATTTGGCAATTTTGGGAATTTTTGTGGGTTCCGAGAATTTTGGGGGATTTTGGGAAATTTTGGGACTTGGGGAGAATTCGGATTTTGGGTAAATTTGGGTAAATTTTGGGTAAATTTTGGGTGAATTTTGGGTAATTTTGGGTGAATTTTGGGTAAATTTCGGGCTGATTTTTATTTTATTTATTTAATTTTTTAATCAATAATTTTATTTTTTTGGGGTTCAAAATCCCAAAAATTTCCCGCGATTTTTTTTTTTTCTTTTTTTTTGGGATCCCCCCCCAAAAAAAAAAACCCAAAATTTTTTCCCAGGCGGCCCCAGAGGTCCTGACGGACCCGAGCGGGGGGAGGAAATTTTGGAAATTTTGGGATTCCGGAAAAAACGCGGAGAAGAAAAGGCGCCTCTGTGCTCGCCCCTCCCCACCCGCGAGCGCCGCCAAAATTTGGGAAAAATCCCAAAAAATCCCCGCGGCTCCTGAGGGGGGTTGGGATTTTTGGGGGGGGAGATTTTGGATTTTTCGGGGGTTTTGGGGGATTTTTGGGTTTTTGGGTTTTTAGGGGATTTTTGGGGATTTTTGGAGAATTTTTGGGGGATTTTTGGGGATTTTTTTTTATTTTTGAGCGATTTTTCGGGGGTTTTGGGGGATTATTTGGGGGGGATTTTTTGGGGATTTTTTGAGGATTTTTTTGGGGATTTTGGAGAATTTTGGGGATTTTTTGATTTTTAAAGGGATTTTGGGGGATTTTTGGGGGAGTTTTGGGGATTTTTGAGGGATTTTTTGCGATTTTTAGGGATTTTTGGGGGATTTTTAGGGATTTTTGGGGTATTTTAGGGGATTTTTTTGGGGATTTTTGGAGAATTTTGGGGGATTTTTATGACTTTTAGGGATTTTTGGGGGATTTTTATGAGTTTTTGGGATTTTTTAGGGATTTTTGGGGGGTTTTTGGGGATTTTTGGGGATTTTTGGGCTTTTAGGGATTTTTTGGGGATTTTTGAGAATTTTTGGGGGATTTTTTGCGATTTTTAGGGATTTTTGGGGGATTTTTATGAGTTTTTGGATTTTTTAGGGATTTTTGGGGTTTTTGGGGGGATTTTAGGGATTTTTTGGGGATTTTTTGGGGGATTTTTGGAGATATTTTGGGGGATTTTTGAGATTTTTGGGCGATTTTCGGGGGGTTTTGTGGGATTTTAGGGAGTTTTAAGGGATTTTTGGGGGATTTCTGGGGATTTTTGGGGATTTTCGAGAATTTTTGGGGAATTTTTGCGATTTTTAGGGGATTTTTGGGGGATTTTTATGAGTTTTTTGAATTTTAGGGATTTTTGGGATTTGGGGGGTTTTGGGGGTTTTTGGGGATTTTTGGGGTTTTTAGGGGATTTTTTGGGGGGATTTTTTGGAAGGTTTTGGGGAATTTTTGGGTATTTTTAGGGGGTTTTGGGGGATTTTTGTGTATTTTTGGGGATTTTTGAGATTTTTTAGGGATTTTTGGGGGATATTTCGGGGGGATTTTGGGGGTTTTTAAGGGATTTTTGGGATTTTTGGGAGTTTTGGGGAAATTTTAGGGGCGTTTTGGGGTTTTAGGGGGGATTTTTTTGGGGGATTTTTGGGGGTTTCGGGGGGATTTTTGAGGGTTTTTTGGGATTTTTTGGGGGATATTTAGGGATTTTTGGGGGATTTTTCGGGGACTTTTGGAGAATTTTTGGGGGATTTTTGGGATTTTTAGGGATTTTTGGGGGATTTTTGGGGGATTTGGGGAATTTTTGGGTTTTAGGGGTTTTTGGGGATTTTTGGGATTTTTGGGGATTTTGGGGATTTTTAGGGATTTTTAGGGGGATTTTTAGGGGGGGTTTTGGGGGGAATTTTGGGGTTTTTAGGGGGTTTTTGGGGGGATTTTTGTGTATTTTTGAGGATTTTTGAGATTCTTTTAGGGATTTTTGGGGCGATTTTTCGGCGGGTTTTGGGGATTTTTAGGGATTTTTGGGGGATTTTTGGAGAATTTTTGGGGATTTTTAGCGATTTTTGGGGATTTTTTGCGGATATTTTTGGGGATTTTTTGGGGGATTTTTTCGGGAGGTTTTGGGGGATTTTTGGGGATTTTTGGGGGTGTTTTTGGGGAATTTTTGGGGATGTTTTGGAGAATTTTGGGGGATTTTTTTGATTTTTAAAGGGATTCTGGGGGATTTTTCCTGGGGTTTTAGGGGATTTTTAGAGCATTTTTGGGATTTTTGGGGGATTTTTGGGGGATTTTTGGGGATTTTTAGGAATTTTTGGGATTTTTGGGATTTTTTTTATTATATTTTGGGATTTTTGGGGGATGTTTGGGGATTTTTTTGGATTTTTTTAATTTTTTTTATTATTATTTTTTGGGGTCCTGGAGCTCTAGTGGGGATCCCAATAACTCCCCAGTCCCTCCCAGTCCATCCCAGTCCCTCCCAGTCCATCCCAGTTTTTCCCAGTCCCTCCCAGTCCCTCCCAGTCCATCCCAGTTTTTCCCAGTCCCTCCCAGTCCCTCCCAGTCCATCCCAGTCCCTCCCAGTCCCTCCCAGTCCCTCCCAGTTTGTCCCAGTCCCTCCCAGTCCCCGCTGACTCCGCTCCGTTCCGCAGCTCCAGGCCGGGATTTGCTGCTGCCGTTCCGGGTGCCGGATCTGCCGCCGGGCGTGCGGGAAATCCCGGGGCCGTGTCCGGGATCCGGAGCCTTCCGGCTGAGCGCCCCGGCCCGGGACCTGCTGCAGGGTGAGACCCCGACCCCAAAACATCCAAAAAACACCCCAAAAACACCCCAAAAACATCCTAAAAACATCCCAAACACATCCCAAAAATATCCCAAAACCAGCCCAAAACCACCCCAAACAAATCCTAAAAACAACCCAAAAACATCCAAAAATATCCCAAAACACCCCAAAAACATCCTAAAAATATCCCAAACACATCCCAAAAATATCCCAAAAACAGCCCAAAAACATCCCAAAAACATCCAAAAAAGATCCCAAAAAAATATCCAAAAAACACCCCAAAACCAGCCCAAAAACATCGTAAAAATATCCCAAAACAGCCCAAAACCAGCCCAAACACATCCTAAAAACATCCTAAAAATATCCAAAAACACCCCAAAAACAGCCCAAACACATCCTAAAAATATCCCAAAAATATCCCAAAAACACCCCAAACACATCCTAAAAACAACCCAAAAACACTCCAAAAACAGCCCAAAACCAGCCCAAATCCATCCCAAAAACATCCAAAAAACACCCCAAAACCAGCCCAAACACATCCCAAAAACATCGTAAAAATAGCCCAAAAACATCCCAAAAATATCCCAAAAACAGCCCAAAAACACCCCAAAGACATCCTAAAAACACCCCCAAAACACCCCCAAAACACTCCAAAAACATCCCAAAAACATCCCAAAAACACTCCAAAACCAGCCCAAAAAATCCAAGCAATATCCCAAAAATATCCCAAATCCATCCCAAAACCACCCCAGAAACATCCCAAAAACATCCTAAAAATATCCCAAAAATATCCCAAGAACAGCCCAAAAACATTCCATAAACATCCCAAAAACCTCCTAAAAATATCCCAAAAATATCCCAAGAACAGCCCAAAAATATCCCAAGAACATCCCAAAAACATCCCGAAAACATCCCGAACACATCCCAATAACATCTTAAAAATATCCCAAAAATATCCCGAAAACACCCCAAACACATCCTAAAAATATCCCAAAAATATCCCAAAAACATCCTAAAAACATCCCAAAAATATCCCAAAAACATCCCAAAAAAATCCTAAAAACATCCCAAAAACATCCTAAAAACATCCCAAAAATATCCCAAAAACATCCCAAAAACATCCTAAAAACGTCCAAAAATATCCCAAAAATATCCCAAACACATCCTAAAAATATCCCAAAAATATCCCAAAAATACCCCAAAAAATCCCAAAAATATCCGAAAAACATCGTAAAAACATCCTAAAAACATCCCAAAAATATCCCAAATCCATCCCAAATCCATCCCAAAATATCCATGAGATCCTAAATCCATCCCGAAATCTCCATGGGATCCCAAATCCATCCCAAATCCCAAATCCATCCTAAATCCACCCCAAAACCGACCCAAAATCCCAAACCCCAAACCCCAAATCCCAAATCCCAAATCCCAAAATCCCAAATCCCCAAATCCCCAAACCCCAAATCCCAAATCCCAAATCCCAAATCCCAAAACCCCAAACCCCAAACCCCAAAACCCCAAACCCCAAATCCCAAAACCCCAAACCCCAAAAACCCAAACCCCAAATCCCAAAACCCCAAACCCCAAATCCCCAAACCCCAAACCCCAAAATCCCAAACCCCAAACGCCCAAACCCCAAATCCCGAGCCCCAAACCCCAAAACCCCAAAATCCCAAACCCCAAACTTCCAAACCCCAAAACCCCAAACCCCAAATCCCAATCCCCGAATCTTTTAGGGCCGTTCCTCCGGATTTCTCGGTCTCCACCTTGATCCCAAACCCCAAACCCCAAAACCCCAAAACCCCAAACTCCAAAACCCCAAATCCCAAAACCCCAATCCCTAAATCCTTTTAGGGCCGTTCCCGTTGGATTTCTCGGTCTCGGCCCGTCTCCGCCTGGACCCTGAACCCCAAAACCCCAAAACCCCAAACCCCAAAACCCCAAACCCCAAAACCCCAAACTGCAAACCCCACACCCCAAACCCGAAACCCCAAACCCCAAAACCCCAAACCCCAATCCCTAAATCCTTTTAGGGCTGTTCCGTTAGTTTCTCGGTCTCGGCCCGTCTCCGCCTGGACCCCACACCCCAAACCCCAAACCCCAAATCCCAAACCCCAAATCCCAAACCCCAAAACCCCAAATCCCAAACCCCAAACCCCAAACCCCAAACCCCAAACCCCGAATCTTTTGGGGCCGTTCCCCTGATTTCTTGGTCTCCGCCCCATCTCCGCCTGGACCCCAAATCCCAAACCCCAAAACCCCAAAACCCCAAACCCCAAACCCCAAACCCCAAACCCCAAACCCCGAATCTTTTAGGGCCGTTCCGTTGGATTTCTCGGTCTCGGCCCGTCTCCGCCTGGACCCCGAACCCCAAAACCCCAAACCCCAAAACCCCAAACCCCAAACCCCCAAACCCCAAATCCCCAAACCCCAAACCCCAAACCCCAAAACCCCAAATCCCAAACCCCAAAACCCCAATCCCTAAATCCTTTTAGGGCCGTTCCCGTTGATTTCTCGGTCTCGCCCGTCTCCGCCTGGACCCCAAATCCCAAACCCCAAAACCCCAAACCCCAAACCCCAATCCCTAAATCCTTTTAGGGCCGTTCCCGTTGGATTTCTTGGTCTCGGCCCGTCACCGCCTGGACCCTGAACCCCAAACCCAAAACCCCAAACCCCAAACCCCAAAATCCCAAACCCCAAAACCCCAAAACCCCAAACCCCAAACCCCAAAACCCCAAACCCCAATCCCTAAATCCTTTTAGGGCCGTTTCCCTTGAATTCTCGGTCTCGGCCCATCTCCGCCTGGACCCTGAACCCCAAACCCAAACCCCAAACCCCAAAACCCCAAACCCCAAACCCCAAATCTTTTAGGGCCGTTCCCCACGGATTTCTCGGTCTCGGCCCGTCTCCGCCTGGCCCCAGCGGCCCCAAACCCCAAACCCCAAACCCCAAACCCCAAAACCCCAAACCCCAAATCTTTTAGGGCCGTTCCCGTTGGATTTCTCGGTCTCGGCGCGTCTCCGCCTGTCCCCCGCGGCCCCGGCCCCGCTGCTGCTGCTGGCGCTGCGCGGCGCCGCCGGGGCCCCGCTCCTGGCGCTGCGGCTGCGCCCCGGCCCCGCGGTTCTGATCCGCGACTCCGGCGCCGAGTTCCGGGGGATGGAGCTGGCGGATGGACGGTGAGGGCGGGAACCCCAAAAATCCCCAATCCAGAATCCCGAATCCTGAATCCTGAATCCCAAATCCCGAATCCCAAATCCCAAATTCATTGGAAACCCCAAATCCCAACCCCTAAATCCCGAATTCATTGGGAAATCCCAAACCCCAAATCCCAAATCCTAAATCCATTCGGAAACCCCAAAATCCAAATCCCAAACCACAAATCCCCAATTCCCAAATCCTAAATCCCTTGGGAAATCCCAAATCCCAAATCCTGAATCCTGAATCCTGAATCCATTGGGAAACGCCAAACCCCAAATCCCAAATCCATTGGGAAACCCAAAATCCCAAACCCCAAATCCCGAATCCTGAATCCCAAATCCATTGGGAAATCCCAAACCCCAAATCCCAAACCCCAAATCCCAAATCCATTGGGAAATCCCAAACCCCAACTACCAAGTCCATGGGGAAATCTCAAATTCTAAATCCTAAATCCATTGGGAAACCCCAAACCCCAAATCCCAAACCCCAAATCCGAATCCTAAATCCACTGGGAAATCCCAAATCCCAAATCCATTGGGAAATCCCAAACCCCAAATCCCAAATCCATTGGGAAACCCCAAACCCCAAATCCCAAATCCCGAATCCTGAATCCCAAATCCATTGGGAAATCCCAAACCCAAATCCCAAACCCCAAACCCCGAATCCATTGGGAAATCTCAAATCCCGAATCCTGAATCCCAAATCCCGAATCCCGAATCCCAAATCCATTGGGAAATCCCAAACCACAAATCCCGAATCCTAAATCCATTGGGAAACCCGAATCCCAAATCCTAAATCCATTGGGAAACCCCAAACTCCAAATCCGAAACCCCAAATCCCCAATTCCCAAATCGTAAATCCCTTGGGAAATTCCAAACCCCAAATCCCTTGGGAAATCCTGAATCCCAAATCTCAAATCCATTGGGAAACACAAAATCCCAAATCCCAAATCCTGAATCCCGAATCCCAAATCCATTGGGAAATCCCAAACCCCAAATCCCAAACCCCAAATCCCAAATCCATTGGGAAACCTGAATCCAAAATCCCAGATCCATTGGGAAATCCCAAACCCCAAATCCCAAATCCCAAATCCATTGGGAAATCCCAAACCCCAACTCCCAAACCCCAAATTCCGAATCCTAAATCCATTGGGAAACTCGAATCCCAAATCCCAGATCCATTGGGAAACCCAAAATCCCAAACCCCAAATCCCGAATCCTGAATCTCAAATCCATTGGGAAATCCCAAACCCCAAACCCCAAACCCCAAATCCCAAATCCCAAATCCATTGGGAAACCTGAACTCGAATCCCAACTCCCAAACCCCAAATCCTAAATCCCAACTCTGAAATCCCTTGGGAAACCCCAAATCCCAAATCTTTGGGAAAGCCCAAAAACGAATTCCTGGGAAACCCAAAATCCAAAATCCCAAATCCCAAATTCCAAATACCTGGCGAAACCCCAAATCCTAAAAAAAAAATCCCAAATCCCGTTGGCCAACCCAACTGGAACATCCCAATCCTGTTGACCAACCCAACTGGAAGATCCCAATCCCATTGGCCAACCCAACCCTTGACCCCAAATCTCATTGGCCAACCCAACTGGGACATCCCAACCCAACTGGAACATCCCAACCCAACTGGGACATCCCAACCCCGTTGGCCAACCCAAGCAACGACCCCAAATCCCGTTGGCCAACCCAACTGGGTCATCCCAACCCAACTGGAACATCCCAACCCTTGACCCCAAATCCCACTGACCAACCCAACCCTTGACCCCAAATCCCATTGACCAACCCAACTGGAACATCCCAACCCAACTGGAACATCCCAACCCAACCAACGACCCCAAATCCCATTGGCCAACCCAACTGGAAGATCCCATCCCCATTGGCCAACCCAACTGGAAGATCCCATCCCCATTGACCAACCCAACTGGAAGATCCCATCCCCGTTGGCCAACCCAACTGGAAGATCCCATCCCCATTGACCAACCCAACTGGAACATCCCAACCCAACTGGAAGATCCCATCCCCATTGACCAACCCAACTGGAAGATCCCATCCCCATTGACCAACCCAACTGGAAGATCCCATCCCCGTTGACCAACCCAACTGGAAGATCCCATCCCCGTTGGCCAACCCAACCCGCAGGTGGCACCGTCTCTGGTTCTCGGTGTCGCTCCGGCGCCGCGCCGTCACCGTGGCCCTCGATTGTCGCCGGGCCCTGACGCGGCCCCTCCCCCCCGGCCCCGCCCTCTTTTCGGCCGCCGTCGCCGCTGGAATTCCAGGTGAGCCCCCCCCAAAAAAATCCCCAAAAATCGGTGCAGGAAATTCACTGGAGCGGAGGAAATGCCAAAAAAAATCGGATTTGTGCCGGAATTCCGAAATTCCCGAGCGGGAACTGCCCGAATTCACAACCAGGAGATGCCAAAATTCCAAAATTTCTTCCAAATTCCAACCCAGAAATTCCCAAAATTCCCACTCCCAAAGATTCCAAAATTCCAACCCAGGAGCTCCCAAAAATTCCAAAATTTCTCCTGAATTCTCCCCAGAAATTCCCAAAATTCCCACCCAGGATCTCCCAAAAGTTCCCACCCAGGATCCCCCAAAAATTCCAAAATTTCTCCCAAAATTCCCACCCAGTAATTCCCAAAATTCCCACTCTAAAAATTCCAAAATTCCAACCCAGAAATTCCCAAATTTCCCACCCAGGATCCCCCAAAAATTCCAAAATTTCTCCCAAATTCTCACCCTGGATCCCAAAAATTCCAAAATTTCTCCAGGATCCCAAAATTCCAAAATTCCTCCCGAATTACAACCAGGGACTCCCAAAATTTCCACCCAGGATCCCCCCAAAATTCCAAAATTTCCCCCAAATTCTCATCCAGGAATTTCCAAAAATTTCCACCCAGGATCCCAAAAATTCCAAAATTCCTCCCAAATTCTCATCCAGGATCCCAAAATTCCAAAATTTCTCCCAAATTCTCACCCAGGATCCCCCAAAATTTCCAAAATTCCCCCAAATTCTCACCCAGGGTCCCTCAAAATTTCCAAAATTTCTCCAAAATTTCCACCCAAAAATTCCCAAAATTCCCCCAGGATCCCCCAAAATTCCAGAATTTCTTGCAAATTCCAACCCAAAAATTCCCAAAATTCCCACTCCCAAAGATTCCAAAATTCCAACCCAGGAACTCCCAAAATTCTAAAATTTCTCCCAAATTTCCACCCAGGATCCCAAAAATTCCAAAATTTATCCCAAATTTCCCCAGGAACTCCCAAAATTCCAAAATTTCTCCCAAATTCCCACCCAGGATCCCCCAAATTTCCAAAATTTCTCCCAAATTCCCACCCAGGAACTCCCAAAATTCCAAAATTTCTCCCAAATTCCCCCCCAGGAACTCCCAAAAATTCCAAAATTTCTCCCAAATTCCAACCCAGAAATTCCCAAAAATTCCAAAATTCCTCCAAATTCCAACCCAAAAATTCCCAAAATTCCCACTCCCAAAGATTCAAAAATTTCCATCCAGGATCCCAAAAATTCCCAAATTTTCCCCAAATTCTCACCCCAGGAATTCCCAAAATTCCTGCCCAGGAATTCCCAAAAATTCCAAAATTTCTCCCAAATTTCCACCCAGGAACTCCCAAAAATTCCAAAATTTCTCCCAAATTCCCACCCAGGAATTTCCAAAATTCCAACCCAGCATCCTAAAAATTCCAAAATTTCTCCCAAATTCCCACCCAGGATCCCCCAAAATTTCCAAAATTTCTCCCAAATTCCCCCAGGAAATCAAAAATTCCAAAATTCCTCCCGAATTCCCCCCAAATTTGGGGTGAACCCCACCCCCCCAAAAAACCCTCCCCAGGTTTTTGGGGTGACCTCCGAATTTTTTGGGGTGCCCCAAAATTCCAGGGGGATCTCCAGGAGCTCCGGATCCTGCCGGGGCGCGACCCCCCCGAAATCCTGCGGGGCTGCGCCGACTTGGGGAGAGCCCGAGGGGCCCCAGGTGAGAGCCACGCCCCCAATTTGGGATGGGGGGACCCCAAAATTTGAGAGGGGGTCCCAAAATGAGAGGAAGGTCCCAAAATTTGGGGAGGAGGGAGTCCAAAATTTGGAGGGGGGACCCCAAAATTTGGGAGGGGGAGATCCCAAAATTTGGGGTGAAGGACACAAAAAATGGGAGGGAAGGTCCCAAAATTTGGGAAATGGGACCCCAAAAATGGGAGGGGGAATCCCAAAATTTGGGGAGGGGGGAGTCCAAAATTTGGGAGAGGAGATCCCAAAATTTGGGAAAAGGACCCCAAAAATGGAGGGGAGCCCCAAAATTTGGGGAGGGGGATCCTGAAATTTGAGGAAGGGATCCCAAAAATGGGAGGGGGATCCCAAAATTTGGGGAGGGGGATCCCAAATTTAGGGAAGGGAGAACCCAAAATTTGGGGTGAAGAACCCAAAAATGGGAGGGGAATCCCAAAATTTGGGAGGGGGACCCCAAAATTTAAGAGGGGGGATCCCAAAAAATGGGGAGGGGAATCCCAAAATTTGGGAAATGGGATCCCAAAATGGGAGAGGGGAGTCCCAAAAATTTGGGGAAGGGATTCGAAATTTAGGGAGGGAGATTCCATAAATGGGGAGTGGGACCCCAAAATTTGGGGAGGGGGATCCCAAAATTTTGGAGGGGGATCCCAAAATTTGGGGTAAAGGACCCAAAAATTGGGAGGAGGGACCCCAAAATTTGGGAGTGGGGATCCCAAAAATCAGGGAAGGAGATCCCAAAATTTGGGAGGGGAACCCCAAAATTTGAGAGGGGGGTCCCAAAAATGGGAGGGAGGGTCCCAAAATTTGGGAAATGGGACCCCAAAAATGGGAGGGGGGAGCCCCAAAATTTGGGAATGGGGAGTCCAAAATTTGGGGAAGGGGATCCCAAATTTAGGGAAGGGAGAGCCCAAAATTTGGGGTGAAGAACCAAAAAATGGGAGGGGAATCCCAAAATTTGGGGAGGGGGAACCCCAAAATTGGGAGGGGGATCCCGAAAATGGGAGGGGAATCCCAAAATTTGGAAATGGGACCCCAAAATGGGAGAAGGGACCCCAGAATTTGGGAGGGGGTCCCAAAATTTTGGGAAATGGGACCCCAAAAATGGGAGAAGGGACCCCAAAATTTGGGGAAGGGGGTTCTAAAATTTGGGGTGAAGGACACAAAAAATGGAGGGGGAGCCCCAAATTTGGGAGGGGATCCCAAAAATCAGGGAAGGAGATCCTGAAATTTGGGAGGGGATCCTAAAATTTGGGGGAAGGACCCAAAAATGGGAGAAGGGACCCCAAAATTTGGGAGGGCGGAGTCCAAAATTTGGGGTGAAGGACCCAAAAAATGGGGGGAGCCCCAAAATTTGGGGAGGGTATCCCAAAAAATGGGAGGGGAAACTGAAAATGGGGAGGGGGACCCCAAAATTTGGAGTGAAGGACCCAAAAATTGGGAGGGAGGATCCGAAATATTGGAGGGGGACCCCAAAAATAGGAAAGGGGACCCCAAATTTAGGGAGGGGCATCCCAAAATTTGGGAAAGGTGATCCCAAAATTTTGGAAAGAGGACCCCAAAATTTGGGGAAGGGGATCCCAAAATGGGGGATCCCAAAATTTGGGAGAGAGGAGCCCAAAATTTGGGGGCGGGGGTGGTAAAAATTTGGGAAGGGGATCCCAAAATTTGGGGGAAAGAACCCAAAATGGGGAGGGGGACCCCAAAATTTGGGAGAAGAGACCCCAAAATTTAGGAGGAGAGATCCCAAAATTAGGAGAGGGGACCCCAAATTTTAGGGAAAGATGATCCCAAAATTTGGGAAAGGGGCCCCAAAAATAGGAGGGGAGACCCCAAAATTTAGGAGGGACCCCCAAATTTGGGGAGTGGGGAGTCCAAAATTTGAAAAATGGGACCCCAAAATTTGGGAAATGGGCTCCCAAAACTTGAGGGGAGACCCCAAAATTTGGGGGGACTCCCCAAAAATTTGGGGGTGCAACAATGGGAGGGTCGTGATTAAAAAAACCCAAAATTTTGGGGTCCCCCTCCCCAAATTTTTGGGGTCCCCCCAAATTTTTGGGTTCCCCCAAATTTTGGGTTCTCCTCCAAATTTGGGGTTTCCCAAATTTTGGGTTCCCCCCAAATTTTTGGGGTCCCTCCTCCAAATTTTGGGTTTCTCCCAAATTTTTGGGTTTCCCCATAAATTTTAGGTTCCCCCCAAATTTTTGGGGTCCCTCCCAAATTTTTGGGTTCTCCCTCAAATTTTGGGGTCCCCTTCCCAAATTTTTGAGTCTCCCCCCAAATTTTTGGGTTCCCCCAAAATTTTTGGGTTTTCCCCAAATTTTGGTTTCCCCCAAATTTTTGGGTTCCCCCCAAATTTTTGGGGTCCCCCCCAAATTTTTGGGATCCCCCTCCCAAATTTTTGGGTTTCCCCAAATTTTGAGGTCCCCCCAAATTTTGGGTTTCTGTCCAAATTTTTGGGGTCCCCCCAAATTTTGGGTTTCCCCCAAATTTTTGGGGTCCCCAAAATTTTTTCCCCTCCCCCGCAGCCGGATGCAGAACACGGCCCCGGATTTTGGGACCCCCCAAATTTGGGGTTCCCCAAAAACAGCTACCGGCAGGTACAGGGGGGGAGGGGGCGGGGTTGGGGGGACCCCAAAATTTTTTTTTTTTTTTTTTGGGGGATTTTGGGAATTTTTGGGGTACCCGAGAATTTTGGGGGATTTTTGGGAATTTTGGGGGAATTTTGGGTTTTTTGGGGTTCCCGAGAATTTTTGGGGGATTTTTTGGGGATTTATGGGGGGAATTTTGGGGTTTTTTGGGAATTTTTGGGATTCCTGGGAAATTTTTGGGGATTTTTTGGGAATTTTTGGGGGGAATTTTGGGGTTTTTGGGAATTTTGGGATTCCTGGGAAATTTTTGGGGATTTTTTTTGGGAATTTTTGGGGGGAATTTTTGGGTTTTTTGCTAATTTTGGGGTTCCCGGGTGGATTTTGGGGAATTTTTTGGAATTTTTGGGGGGAATTTTTGGGTTTTTTTGGGGGAGATTTTGGGGTTCCTGGAAAATTTTGGGAGATTTTTGGGGGATTTTTTAAATTTTTTTTGATTTTTTGGATTTTTTGGATTTTTTTTTATTTTGGGGTTTTTGGGGGGATATTTTTGGGAATTTTGGGATTTCTGGGAATTTTTGGGGGGATTTTTTGGGAATTTTTGGGGCATTTTTGGGAATTTTTGGGGAATTTTTGGGGTTTTTTGGGAATTTTAGGGGTTCCCGGGTGGATTTTGGGGGATTTTTTTGGAATTTTTGGGGGGAATTTTGGGGTTTTTTGGGCGAAGATTTTGAGGTTAATGGAGAATTTTTGGGGGGAATTTTTGGGTTTTTTGGGGGAAGATTTTGGGGTTCCAGGGAAATTTTTGGGAAATTTTTAGGATTTTTAGGGGATTTTTTTCGATTTTGGGATTTTTGGGGATATTTTTGGGAATTTTGGGATTTCTGGGAATTTTGAGGGAAATTTTGGGGTTTTTAGGGGGGAATTTTTGGGTTTTGTGGGCGAAGATTTTGGGGTTAATGGGGAATTTTTGGGGGATTTTTGGGAATTCTGGGGGTTCCCAGGTGGATTTTTGGGAGATTTTTGGGGAATTTTGGGGTTTTGGGAATTTTTGGGTTTTTTGGGGAGATTTTGGGGTTTCTGGGAAATTTTGGGGGATTTTTTGGGGGATTTTTTTTGGATTTTGGGGTTCCTGGGAAATTTTTTGGGGGGATTTTTGGGAATTTTGGGGGGTTCCCGGGTGGATTTTGGGGAATTTTTGGGGGAATTTTGGGTTTTTTGGGGGAAGATTTTGGGGTTCCTGGGAAATTTTGGGGGGATTTTGGGGAATTTTGGGGGTCCCAGTTGGATTTTTGGGGGATTTTTCAGGAATTTTGGGGTTCCTGGGAAATTTTGGGGAGATTTATTTGGGAGATTTTTGGGATTTTTTGGGGATTTTTTTGGATATTTGGGAATTTTTGGGGAAAATTTTTGGGTTTTTTTTTTTTTTGAATTTTGGGATTCCTGGGAAATTTTTGGGGGGATTTTTTTTGGGGGGATTTTTTTTTTAAATTTTTGGGGTGTCTGGAAATTTTTGGGGGATTTTTGGGTTTTGGGGTTCCTGGGAAATTTTAGGGGATTTTTTGGGGGTGGGGGGATTTTGAGGTTCCCTGGAATTCTGGGGGGAATTTTGGGAATTTTTTTGTTTTCGGGTTTTTTCTTTTTGTGTGTGTTTTTGGGGGGATATTTGGGTTGGTTTTTTTTTTTTCTTTTGTTTTTGTTTTTTGGTTTTTTTTTTTTGTTTTGGGTTTTTTTCTTTTTTTGTGTTTTTTTGGTGGGTTTTTTGGGGTTTTTTGTTTTTTTCTTTTTTGTTCTTTTTTGTGTTTTGTTTGGTTTTTTGTTTGTTTTTGTTTTCTTTTGTTTTGTTTTTGGGTTTTTATTTTTTAGCTTTTTTCGATTTTTTGTGTTTTTGGTTTTTTGTTTGTTTTTGTTTTCTTTTGTTTTATTTTTGTGGGTTTTTTAATATTTTAGGTTTTTTGGTTTTTGGTGTTTTTTGTTGTTTTTTGTTTTTTGGGTTTTTTGTTTTTTTTTTTTTTTGTTTTTGTTTTTTGTTTTTGTTTTTTGTTTTGTTTTGGGTTTTTTGGGTTTTTTTTGTTTGTTTTTTTGTTTTTGTTCGGATTTCGGGGTCCCCCAAATCTGACGGACCCAAATTTTGGGGGTTCCATGTCTGCCCCCCAGGCCCCCTGAGGCTCCAAGGGGGAAAAGGGGGAGCCAGCGGCGCTGGAGCCAGTGAGTTTGGGGGATCCCCAAAATTTTGGGGGTCACACCCCAAAAAACCCCCAAAAATCCCCCAAAAAATCCACAAAAAAATCCTCAAAAAAATCACCAAAAAAATCCCCCAAAAATCCCCAAAAATCCCAAAAAATCCTCCAAAATCCCCCAAAAAAATCCCCTCAAAAAATCCTCCAAAAATAAAAAAGCCCCAAAAATCCCCCAAAAAATCCCCAAAAATCCCCCCCAAAAATCCTCAAAAACCCCAAAAAATCCCCCGAAAAATCCTCCAAAACCCAAAAATCCCCCAAAATCCAAAAAAAGTCCCAAAAAAATCCCAAAAATCCCCCCAAAAATCCTTCAAAAACCCCAAAAATCCCCAAAAAAGTCCCAAAAACTCCCAAAAATCCACAAAAACGCCCCCAAAAATCCCGAAAAATAAAAATCCCAAAAAATCCCCCCAAAAAATCCCCTCAAAAAATCCCCCCAAAAATAAAAAAGCCCCAAAAATCCCCAAAAAATCCCCCCCAAAAATCCTTCAAAAACCCAAAAATCCCCCAAAATCCCAAAAAGTCCCAAAAAATCCACAAAACGTCCCCCAAAATCCCAAAAATAAAAATCCCCCAAAAATCGCCCAAAAATCCCACAAAAATCCCCAAAAATCCCCCAAAAATCCTTCAAAAACCCCAAAAAATCCCCCAAAAAAATCCCCCAAAAATTCCCCCAAAAAGTCCCAAAAAAATCCCACTAAAAATAAAAAATCCCTCAAAAATCCCCAAAATCCTTCCCTAATCCTTGAGGTGAGTTCGGGGATCCCCAAAATTTTGGGGGGTCACAACCCAAAAAACCGAAAAACCAGAAAAAAATCCCCACCAAAAAATACTAAAAATTCCCCAAAAATAAAAAAAGCCCCAAAAATCCCCAAAAAATCCACCCCACCCCCAAAAACACCCAAAAATCCCCAAAAAGTCCCAAAAAATCCACAAAAACGTCCCCCAAAAATCCCAAAAAATAAAAAATCCCCAAAAATCCTCCAAAAAATAAAAAAAACCCCAAAAATCCCCAAAAATCTGCCCCAAAATCCTTCAAAAACCCAAAAAATCCCCCCAAAAATCCCAAAAAGTCTCAAAAAATCCACAAAAAATCCCCCAAAAGTCCCAAAAAATCCCACTAAAAATAAAAAAATCCCACAAAATCCCCAAAATCCTCCCCAAATTCTTGAGGTGAGTTCGGGGGATCCCCAAAATTTTGGGGGGTCACACCCCAAAAATCCGAAAAACCAAAAAAAAAAAAAAATCCTCACAAAAAAAAAAAAAAAGTTCCCAAAAATAAAAAAAGCCCCAAAAATCCCCAAAAATCCACCCCACCCCCAAAAAACACCCCAAAAAATCCCCCAAAAATCCCCAAAAAGTCCCAAAAACTCCCAAAAAATCCACAAAAACGTCCCCCAAAAATCCCAAAAATAAAAAAAATCCCCCAAAAATCCCCCAAAAAATCCCCTCAAAAAATCCCCCCAAAAATTCTCCAAAAATAAAAAAGCCCCAAAAATCCCCAAAAAATCCCCCAAAAATCCTTCAAAAACCCAAAAATCCCCCAAAAAATCCCAAAAAATCCACAAAAACGTCCCCAAAAATCCCAAAAAAAAAAAATCCCCCCAAAATCCCCCAAAATATCCCCTCAAAAATCCTCCAAAAAATAAAAATCCCCCAAAATCCCCAAAAATCCCCAAAAATCCCCAAAAATCCCCAAAAATCCCCCAAAATCCCAAAAACTCCCAAAAAAATCCACAAAAACGTCCCCAAAAATCCCAAAAAATAAAAAAATCCCCCAAAAAATCGCCCAAAAAATCCCCCTCAAAAAATCCTCCAAAAAATAAAAAAGCCCCAAAATCCCCAAAAATCCGTCAAAAAACCCAAAAAATCCCCCAAAAAATCCCAAAATTTTCCCCCAAAAAGTCCCAAAAAATCCCACTAAAAATAAAAAAAATCCCACAAAATCCCCAAAATCCTTCCCAAATTCTTGAGGTGAGTTTGGGGATCTCCAAAATTTTGGGGGGTCACACCCAAAAACCCGAAAAACCAAAAAAAAAAAAAAAAATCCCCCAAAAATAAAAAAATTCCCCCAAAATAAAAAAGCCCCAAAATCTCCAAAATCCGTCCCAAATCCTTGAGATGAGTTTTGGGTTGATCCCCAAAATTTTGGGGGATCAAATCCCCAAAAAATCCCCAAAAATCCCCTAAAAACCCCCAAAAAATCCCCCCAAAAAATCCCCCCAAAAATCCCCAAAAATCTCCCCAAAAATCCTCCAAAACCCAAAAATCCCCCAAAATCCAAAAGTCCCAAAAATCCCCAAAATCCCCCCAAAATCCTTCAAAACCCAAAAAATCCCCTAAAAATCCCAAAAAGTCCCCAAAAATCCACAAAACGTCCCCAAAAATCCCAAAAATAAAAATCCCCCAAAAATCCCCCAAAAATCCCCTCAAAAATCCCCCCAAAATCCCCCCAAAAATCCTCCAAAAATAAAAAAGCCCCAAAATCCCCAAAAATCCCCAAAAATCCTTCAAAACCCAAAAAATCCCCCAAAAAACCCCAAAAATCCACAAAACGTCCCCCAAAAATCCCAAAAAATAAAAAAGCCCCCAAAAATCCCCCAAAAATTTCAAAAACCAAAAAATCCCCCAAATTCACCCCAAATTCCCCAAAATTTCCCTTAAATTCCTCAAAATTTCACCCAAAAATCCCCAAAATTTCCCCCTGCCCCCAAAATCCCCCTAACCCCCAAATTCCTCAAATTTCCCCCAAATTCTCCCAAAATTCCCAAAATTTCCCCACAAAATTCTCCAAAATCCCGAAATTCCCCCAAAATTCTCCAATTCCCCAAAATTCCCCAAAATTTCCCCACAAAATTCTCCAAATCCCAAATTCCCCCAATTCCCCCCAAAATTCCCCAAAATTTCCCCTCAAATTCCTAAAATTCCCCCAAAATTCCTCAATTTTTTCCCCAAAATTCTTCCCCACAAAATTCTCAAATTCCCCAAAATTCCCCAAATTCCCCCAAAATTCCCTCAAATTCTCCAAAATTCCCAAAATCTCCCCACAAATTCTCCAAATTCCCTAAAATCCCCCAAAATTCCCCAAAATGTCCCTAAGAATTTTCCCAAAATTCCCTCGAAATTCCCCGAAAATTTTCCCAAATTTCCCCAAAATTTCTTAAGAATTCTTAAAATCCCCCAAAATCCCAAAATTTTCCCAAAATTCCCAAATCCCCCAAAATTCTTCCAAAATCCCAAAATTGCCTTAATTCCCCTCAAAATTTTCCAGAATCCCCAGAATTCTCGTCAGTTCTTCCAAAATTTCCTGAACTCCCTAAATTCCTCAAAATCCCCAGAAATTCCTTAGAATCTCTCAAAGTTCCTCCAAAATTGCCTCATAAATCTCCCAAAATTTCTCCCAGTAAAATTCCACTAAAATTCTCAGAAATTTCCCCCAAAATTTCCCAAAATTTCACAAAATTCTCCAAATCCCCCAATACTCTCACAGTCTCCCAAAATTCCCCAAAATTCCCACAAAGTCCCTCAAATTCTCCCAAAATTCCCAAATTTCCCCA
The DNA here is from genome assembly GCA_034336685.1 of Luscinia luscinia. Lineage (NCBI taxonomy): Eukaryota > Metazoa > Chordata > Aves > Passeriformes > Muscicapidae > Luscinia > Luscinia luscinia. The sequence goes on along the minus strand of JAKWBO010000212.1, from coordinate 40,917 downwards.
CAAAATTTTCCAAATTCCCCAAATTCCCCGAAATTCCCCGAAATTCCCACCTCAAATTTCCCCCAAAATCCTCCAAAATCCCAAAATTCCCCAATTTCTCAATTTCCCCAAAATCCTCCAAAAACCCCAAACTTCGGTACTCCCCTGGGGTCCCCTCAAATTTCCCAAAGTTTCCCCAGTTTCCCCCAAGTTCCCCAAAATTTCCCAAATTCATTCTCCCCCAAAATTTCCTTAAAATTCCTTAAAATCCCCCAAAATCCAAAACTGGTTTCTTATAAATTTCTCAAAATCCTCAAATCCCCAAAAATCCCAAAACTTCCTTGTAGTACCCGCCCCAAGATTTACCTCCAAGATTCTCATATTCCCCAAAATTCTCTGAATCCAAAATCTCAAAATATCCAGCTCCCCGATGCCCCAAAACTCGAGTACCCCCGAAAATTGCCCCGAAAATCTCCCGGTACCCTTCCAGGTCCCAAAATCTCTGTAAAATCGCTATACCTTCATGTACAACCCCAGGATCTCCACAGGCCCACTTCTCGAAATTTCTAATTTCCAAAAATCCTCCAAAATCCCCAGAACCCCAAAATTCCCTCGAACTTTCTCCAAACCCTGAAATCCCCAAAATTTCCTCTCAGAATCCCTCACCTCACTTAACCCTTTCCTCCCAGGGGATGTTATAAATGGACCCCTGCACCCATAGGACTCGTGTAAGAATCCCAAAATCTAGTGGGAAGTTTTGGGAAAATTTGGGAAATTTTGAAAATTTTGGAAGGTTTTTTCCTGAAACCCAAAATTCCCAAAATTCCTAAATTTTTTTTTTTTCCAGGGAATTTCGAACCCCGATTCAGGGACCCTTCGGAGCCCCCCGGGAGAGCCGGGAGAGAGGGTGAGGGACTCGGGAATTTGGGAAATTTGGGGGGAATTTGGGAATTTTGGGAATTTTGAGGAAAATTCTGGGAGTTTTGGGGAAATTTGGGGAAATTCTGGGAATCTTAGGGAAATTTTGGGGATTTTGGGGAAATTTCGGGGTAATTGGGGAAATTCAGGAAATTTTGGGGAACTTTGGGAATTTTGGGAAATTTGGGGGAAATTTCGTAGGAGAATTCTTGAGAATTTTGGGGAGAATTTGGGGGAATTTGGGGAAAATCTTTGGGGAAATTTTGGGAAATTTGGAGGAATTTTGGGAAAACTTGGGAAAAATTTTGGGAGAAATTGGGGGAATTTTGGGGGAAATCTTGGGAATTTTGGGGAAATCTTTAGAAATTTAGAAGTTCTGGGGATTGGGGATTTTGTGGGGAACTTTAAAGCAATTTTGGGGTAATTTTGGGAATTTGTGGGAAATTTGGGGAATTATTGGGAATTTTGGGAATTTTGGGGTAACTTTGGGGAAAATTTGGGGAAATTTAGGAATTTGGGGAATTCTAGAACTTGGGGAAAATTTAGAGGAAATTCTGGGGAATTTTGGGGAAATTTTGGGAAATTCTAGGGAACTTTGGGGGAAATTCTAGGGAAATTTTAAAGTATTTGGGGAAATTTCTTGAATTCTTGATGAACTTGGATGGAACTTCTGGGAAATTTCAGAAATTTCTTGGGGAATTCAGGGGAATCTTGGGGGAAATTTAGAAATTTGGGAAGTGTGGGAGAATTCTGAGAATCTTAGAAGGGAGAATTTAAATTGAGAAATTTTAAATTCTTGGGGAAAATTTGGGGTAATTTGGGGAAATTTGAAATTGTGTAGCAAACTCGTAGAAAATTTTGGGGAATTTTGGGAAAATTTTGAGAATTTGGGGAGAATTTGGGGAATTTTAAAATTTGGCAATTTTGGGGAAATTTGGGGTAATCTGGGAAATTTAGGGAAATTCTTGGGAATTTGGGAATTTTGGGGGAAATTTAGAATTTTGGGGGATTTGAAGCAATTTTAAGCACCTTGGGGAATTTGGGGAATTTGGGGAATTTGGGAAATTTGGGGAATTTTGGGGGATTTGGGGTACTTTGGGCAATTTTGGGGAATTTGGGGGAATTTGGGGAATTTGGGGGAAATTTGGGGAATTTTGGGGGAATTTCTGGGAATTTTGGGGAGAATTCTGGGGAAATTTGGGGAAATTCTGGGGAAAATTTTGGGGAATTTTGGGAGAATTTAGAAAATTAAGCGAATTCTTGGGGGAATTTGGGGGAAATTTTGGGGAATTTGGGGAATTTTGGGAATTTGGGGAATTTTGGGGGAAATTTGGGGGAATTATTGGGAATTTTGGGAATTTTGGGCTAATTTGGGGGGAAATTTTGGGGAAATTTGGGGAATTTGGGGAACTTTGGGGAAATTTTTGGGTGAATTTTGAGTGAATTTTGTGTAAATTTCGGGGTGAATTTTGTGTAAATTTCGGGGTGAATTTTGGGTGATTTTCGTGTGACTTTAGCGTGAATTTCGGGTGAATTTCGTGTGAATTATTTTGCAAATTTTGTGTGAATTTGTGTAAATTTCGGGTGAATTTTGTGTGAATTTCGGGTGAATTTTAGGTCAATTTTGGGTGAATTTTGTGCAAATTTTGGGTGAATTCTCGGGTCAATTTCGGGTGAATTTCGGGTGAATTTTGTGTGAATTTTTGTGAATTTTGGGTGATTTTTTGTGAATTTTGTGTGATTTTGGGAGAATTTCGTGTGAATTTTTGTGTAAATTTTGGGTGAATTTTGTGTGAATTTTGGGTGAATTTCAGGTGAATTTTGGGTGAATTTCGGATGAATTTTTGTGTGAATTTCGGGTGAATTTCGGGTGATTTTTGTGTAAATTTCGGGTGAATTTTTTGGTGAATTTTGTGTAAATTTTGTGTGAATTTCGGGTGATTTTTGGGTGATTTTCGTGTGAATTTCGGGTGAATTTTTGGTGAATTTTGTGTGATTTTTGGGTGATTTTTGGGTGATTTTGTGTGAATTTTTGTGCAAATTTCGGGTGAATTTCGGGGTGAATTTTGGGTGATTTTCGGGTGAATTTCGTGTGAATTCGGGTGAATTTCGTGTAAATTTGGTGAATTTTGGTGAATTTCAGTGTGAATTTCGTGTGAATTTCGGGTGATTTTTGTGTGAATTTTGTGTGAATTTCGTGTGAATTTCGGGTGATTTTTGTGTGAATTTCGGGTGAATTTTGTGCAAATTTTGTGTGAATTTCGGGTGACTTTTGGGTGAATTCCGGGGTGAATTTTGTGTGAATTTTGTGTGAATTTGAAGGGTGAATTTTGTGTGAATTTTGTGAATTCGGGTGATTTTGGGTGAATTTCGGGTGAATTCGGGTGAATTTTGTAAATTTGGTGAATTTCGGGTGAATTTTATGCAAATTCGGGTGAATTCCGGGTGAATTTGGTGATTTTGTGTAAATTTTGTGCAAATTTTGTCTGAATTTTGTGCGAATTTCGGCTGAATTCTGGTGAATTGGGTGAATTTCGGGTGAATTTTGTGTGAATTTTGTGTGAATTTGTGTGAATTTCGGGTGAATTTTGTGTGAATTTTGTGTGAATTTCGGGTGAATTTTGTGTACATTTCGGGTGAATTTCGGGTGAATTTTTGTGCAAATTTTGGGTGAATTTCGGGTGATTTTTGGGTGATTTTCGTGTGAATTTCGGGTGAATTTTTGGTGAATTTCGTGTGATTTTTGGGTGATTTTTGGGTGATTTTTGTGTGAATTTTTGTGCAAATTTCGGGTGAATTTTGTGTAAATTTCGGGTGAATTTTGTGTAAATTTCGGGTGAATTTTGTGTGAATTTCGGATGAATTTCGTGTGATTTTTGTGTGAATTTTGTGTGAATTTCGGGTGAATTTGGGTGAATTTTGTGTGAAATTTTTGTGAATTTTTGATAAATTTTGTCTGAATTTTGTGTGGAATTTCGGGTGAATTTTTGTGCAAATTTCGGGTGAATTTTGTGTGGTGAATTTCGGGTGAATTTCGGTGAATTTTGTGTGACTTGAATTGTGAATTGAATTTCGGGTGAATTTTGTGTAAATTTGGGTGAATTTCGGGTGAATTTCGGGTGATTTTATGCAAATTTCGGGTGAATTTTAGTGTGAATTTCAGTTGCAAATTCCAGTGTGAATTTTGTGCAAATTTCGTAATGGTTGAATTACGTGTGATTTTATGAATTTCGGGTCAATTTCGTGTGAATAATTTTAGTGTGAATTTCGGAATTGAATTTTTGTGCAAATTCCGGGTGAATTTTGGGTGAATTTCGAGATTGAATTTCGGGTGATTTTGTGTGAATTTCGTGTGTGAATTTTGTGCGAATTTCGGGGTGAATTTCAATTGAATTCGAATTGAATTTTAGGTGAATTTCGGAGTGAATTCGGTGTTTCTCCCCAGGGCCTTGGCCGCTCCGGCCCCCGGATCCGGCGGGACCCGGGACCCCGGGAGCGCCCTGATGCTGCCGGTGAGTCCCAAAAATCCCAAAAAACCCCAAAAAATCCCCAAAAAATCCCAAAAAATATCCCAAAATAACCCAGGACTACCCTGATGCTGCCGGTGAGTCCCAAAAATCCCAAAAATCCCAAAATTCTACCCAAAAAATCAAAAAATCCCAAAATATCCAAAAATCCCAAAATATCCCAAAAATAACCGGGACTGCCCTGATGCTGCCGGTGAGTCCCAAAATCCCAAAAAACCCCAAAATTCTACCCAAAAATACCCCAAAAATATCACAAAAATTCCACCCAAACTATCCCAAAAAAATCCCAAAATTCCACCCAAAATATCCCAAAAATATCACAAAAATCCCAACAAAATATCCCAAAAATCCCAAAATATATAAAAATATCCCAAAAACATCCCAAAATATCCCAAAATAACCGGGACTGCCCTGATGCTGCCGGTGAGTCCCAAAAATCCCAAAAATATCCCAAAATATCCCAAAAACATCACAAAAATAACCCAAAAATATCCCAAAAAATACCCCAAAATATCCCAAAAAAATCCCAAAAAATCCACCCAAAAAAATCCCAAAAATTCCACTAAAAATATCCCAAAAAAATCCCAAAAATTCCACTAAAAATATCCCAAAAATATCACAAAAATTCCACCCAAAATATCCCCAAAAATATCCCCAAAAATCCCAAAATATTTCAAAAATACCCCAAAAATATCCCAAAATATCCCAAAATAACCCGGGACTCCTGATGCTGCTTAATGAGTCCCAAAAAATCCCAAAATATCCCCAAAAAATCCCAAAAAATCCCAAAATATCCCCAAAATTCCACTCAAAAATATCCCAAAAATATCACAAAAATTCCACCCAAAAAATCCCAAAAAATCCCAAAAATTCCAACCAAAATATCCCAAAAAATCCTGAAATATCATAAAAATATCCCAAAAACATCCCAAAATATCCCAAAATAACCGGGACTGCCCTGATGCTGCCGGTGAGTCCCAAAAATCCCAAAATATCAAAAAAAAAAAATCCCAAAAAATCCAAAATATCTAAAATAACCCGGGACCCCCTGATGCTGCCAGTGAGTCCCAAAAAACCCCGAAAATATCCCAAAAACATCCCCAAAAAAATCCCCAAAAAATCCCAAAAAATCCAAAAATATCCCAAAAAATATCCCCCAAAAAATCCCCAAAAAATCCCCAAAATTCCACCCAAAAATATCACAAAAATTCAACCAAAATATCCCAAAAATCCCAAAAACATCCCAAAAAACCCCCAAAAATATCCAAAAAATCCAAAATAACCGGGAGGCGCCCTGATGCTGCCGGTGGGTCTAAAAACCCAAAATATCCCAAAAACATCCCAAAAAAATCCCAAAAAATATCCCAAAAAATCCAAAAATATCCCAAAAAATATCCCCAAAAAAATCCCCAAAAAATCCCCAAAATTCCACCCAAAAATATCCCAAAAATATCACAAAAATCCCAACCAAAATATCCCAAAAAACCCCGAAATATCGCAAAAAATATCCCAAAAAAAACCCCAAAAAATCCCAAAATATCCCAAAAAATATCCCAAAAAATCCCGAAATTTCCAAAAATATCCCGGGACCCCCTGATGCTGCTGCTGAGTCCCAAAAAAATCCGAAAAAATCCCCAAAATTCCACCCAAAATATCCCAAAAATCCCAAAATATCCCAAAATAGCCCGAGACTGCCCTGATGCTGCCGGTGAGTCCCAAAAATCCCAAAATATCCCAAAAAATATCCCCAAAATACCCCAAAAAATCCCAAAATATCCCAAAAAATATCCCAAAAAATATCCCAAAAAATATCCCAAAATATCCCAAAAAACATCCCAAAATATCCCAAAATATCCCGGGACTGCCCTGATGCTGCCGGTGAGTCCCAAAAAATCCCAAAAAATCCCCAAAATTCCACCCAAAATATCCCAAAAAAATCCCAAAAATTCCACCCAAAATATCACAAAAAAATTCCAAAAATTCCACCCAAAAATACCCCAAAAATCCCAAAATAACCCAAAAAAATCCCCAAAAATCCACCTATAATATCCCAAAATAACTCAAAATATCCCAAAATATCCCAAAATATCACCAAATTCCCCCCCAAATTTCCCCAAATTTCCCAAAATTTCCCCAAAATTTCCAAAATGTTTCCAAAATTTCCCAAATTTCCCAAATTTCCCAAATTCCCCAAATTTCCCCAAATTTCCCAAATTTCCCAAATTTCCCAAATTTTCCCCCAAATTTCCCAAATTTCCCAAAATTTCCCAAATTTCTGCAAATTTCACAAATCTTTCCAATTTCCCTAAAATTTCCCAAAATTTCCCCAAATTCTCCCAAATTTCCCAAATTTCCCCAAATTCCCCCAAATTTTCCCAAATTTCCCCAAATTTCCTAAATTTCCTCAAATTCTCCCAATTTTCCCCAAAATTTTCCCCAAATTTGCCCAAATTTGCCTAAATTTCCCAAATTTCCCCAAATTTCCCAAATTTCCCCAAATTTCCCCCAATTTCCCCCAAATTTCTCCAGGGAATTTTCCCAAATTTTCCCCTAAATTCTCTCAAATTTCTCTCAAATTCCCCAAATTTCCCTTAAATTTCCCAAAATTTCCCCAAATTCCCCAAATTTTCCCAAAATTTCCCCAAATTTCCTAAATTCTCCCAAATTTCTCCCCAATTTCTCCCCCAAATTATCCGAATTTCCCCAAAATTTCCCCAAATTTCTAAATTTCCCCCAAATTTTCCCCGAAATTCCCTAAATTCCCCCAGAGTTTCCCAAATTTCTTCCAAATTCCCCAAATTCCCCAAAATTTCCCAAAATTCCCCAAAATTTCCCAAAATTCTCTAAATTTTCCCCATTCCAAATTTCACTTAAATTTCCCTAAATTTCCGTTTTTCCCCAGTTCCGTTTTCGGGGGCCAGGGCCCGGGGAGCTCTAGGCTCAGGGCGCTGCTGCAGCAGGCGAGGGTGAGTTTGGGGCAAATTTGGGAAATTTTGGGCAAATTGAGAAATTTTGGAATTTTGGGATTTTTGGAATTTTTGGGAATTCTGGGGGATTTTTGGGATTTTTTGGATTTTTTTGGATTTTAGGAAGTTTTTAAAGAATTTTTTATGAATTTTTATAAAATTTTAAGGAATTTTTGGAAATTTTTGGGAAATTTTGGAATTTTGGGATTTTTGGAATTTTGGAAATTTTAAGGAATTTCTGGGGAATTTTGGGAAATTTTGAGAAATTTAAATTTTGGGAAATATTTTGGAATTTTTGGGGATTTTGGGGATTTTGGGATTTTTGGATTTTTTTGGACTTTTAGGAATTTTTAGAGAATTTTTCGTGAATTTTTGGGAATTTTTTTGGAAATTTTAAGGAATTTTGGGAAATTTTGGAAATTTTGGAATTTTGGGGATTTTTTGGAATTTTTGGGAAATTTTTGGAATTTTTTTGGGATTTTTTGGGGGGTTTTTTTATTTTTTTGAGACTTTTAGGAAATTTTTAAAGAATTTTTGGAAATTTTTCATGAATTTTATAAAATTTTAAGGAATTTTTGGGGAATTTTGGGAAATTTTGGGAAATTTTGGAATTTTTGGGAAATATTTTGGAATTTTTTGGGGGATTTTTTGGGATTTTTTTTTATTTTTTTGGGACTTTTAGGAATTTTTTAAAGAATTTTTTGGGATTTTTTTCAAATTTTTTGGAAATTTTAAGGAATTTTTAGAAATTTTGGGAATTTTTGGGAATTTTGGGATTTTTCGGAATTTTGGGAATTTTTTGGGAATTTTAAGGGATTTTTGGGGGATTTTTGAGTTTTTGGGATTTTGGGGATTTTTAGAGAATTTTTCAGGAATTTTTTGGAATTTTTAAGGAATTTTGAGGAATTTTGGGGATTTTGGGGAATTTTGGGAATTTCAGGGAAATTTTTGGAATTTTTTTGGGGGAATTTTGTGGAAGTTTTGAGGAATTTTCCCCAATTTGGGGGATTTTTTCCCCCCCAATTTTTGGGATTTTCTCCCCAATTTTGGGATTTTCCCAAATTTGTTTTTGAATTTTTCCAAATTTTGGAGAATTTTCCCAATTTTGGAGAATTTTCACCAATTTTTGGAGATTTTTTTCCCCGACTTTTTGGGAATTTTCCCCAATTTTGGAGAATTTTTTGGCAATTTGGGGAAATTTTTTTCCCAATTTTTTAATTTTTCCAAAATTTTTTTTTATTTTCCCAATTTTTGGGAGATTTTCCCAATTTTTGGGAATTTTTTCCCAATTTTTGGCAGAATTTTCCCCAATTTTGGGGAATTTTTTTCACCATTTTTGGGGAATTTTTCAGGAATTTTGTGGAAATTTTGGAGAATTTTCCCAATTTTGGGGAAATTTTTTTCCAAATTTTGAGAATTTTTTTCCCAATTTTTTTGGGAATTTTTCCAAATTTATTCAGGAAATTTTCCCAATTTTTGGAGGATTTTTTTCCCGATTTTTGGGTAATTTTCCCCAATTTTTGAGATTGTTTTTCCTGATTTTTTTGGAAATTTTGGGGGGAATTTTGGGGAAATTTTGGAGAATTTTCCCCAATTTTGAGGATTTTTTTCCAAATTTTGGGGATTTATTCCAAATTTTTTTCTAAAAATTTTCCCCAATTTTTAGTAATTTTTTTCACGATTTTTTTGGGAATTTTTGGGAATTTTTTCCCCAATTTTTGGACGAATCTTCCCCAATTTTGGGGATTTTTTTCCAAATTTTGAGAATTTTTTCCCCAATTTTTTGGGGAATTTTTCCAAATTTCTTTTTGAATTCTTCCAAATTTTGGAGAATTTTCCCAATTTTGGAGAATTTTCCCCCAATTTTTGGAGATTTTTTTTTCCGATTTTTTGGGAATTTTCCCCAATTTTGGAGAATTTTTTGGGAATTTTGTGGAAATTTTGGAGAATTTTCCCCAATTTTGAGAATTTTTTCCCAAATTTTGGGGATTTATTCCAAATTTTTCTCTAAAAATTTTCCCCAATTTTGTCCAATTTTTTCCAATTTTTTTCCAATTTTTGGGAAGATTTTTCCCCAATTTTGGAGAATTTTTTTCCAATTTTTTGGGAATTTTCATCAATTTTGGAGGAGATTTTTCCCCCAATTTTGGGGATTTTTCCCCAATTTTTGGAGATTTTCCCAATTTTTCCAAAATTTTCACCAATTTTTGAGATTTTCCCAATTTTTGGAGAATTTTTTCCCCGATTTTTTGCGAATTTCCCCCAATTTTTGTGATTTTTTTTCCCAATTTTTGGGGAATTTTGTGGAAATTTCGGAGAATTTTCCCCAATTTTTGGATGAATTTTCCCCAATTTTGGGGAAATTTTTTTCCCAATTTTTGAGAATTTTTTCCCCAATTTTGGGAATTATTTTTTGCGGATTTTTGGGAATTTTTGGGGTCCCTTTAAAGGAATTTTTTGGGGTTTTTTTGGGGTCCCATTAAAGGATTTTTTTGGGATTTTTTGGGAATTTTGGGGTCCTCTTGGGGATTTTTTGGGATTTTAGGGTCTATATAGAGGAATTTTTGGGATTTTTGGGAATTTTTGGGGTTTTTGGGGTCCCTTTGGGGGATTTTTGGGATTTTTCGGGATTTTTTGGGATTTTGGGGTCTCTTTCGGGGATTTTTTTGGGATTTTTGGGGTCCCTTTTGGGGATTTTTTTTGGATTTTTGGGGTCCATTTGGGGTTTTTTTGGGATATTTTATTTTTATTTTTTGAGTCCCTTTGGGGGATTTTTGGGAATTTTTTTGGGGATTTTTGGGGTCCCTTTGGGGATTTTTGGGGATTTTTGGGAATTTTTGGGGTCCCTTTAAAGGAATTTTTTGGGTTTTTTGGGTCCCCAATAAAGGATTTTTGGGATATTTTTGGGATTTTTGGGGCCACTTTGGGGATTTTTTGGGGTTTTTGGGATTTTTTGGGGATTTTTTGCAGTTTTTGGGAATTTTCGGGGGTCCCTTTAAAGGAATTTTTGGGTTTTTGGGTCCCATTAAAGGATTTTTTGGGATTTTTGGGAATTTTGGGGTCGTCTCGGGGGATTTTTTGGGATTTTTGGGATTTTTAGGGTCCATATAAAGGAATTTTTGGGGATTTTTTGGGAATTTTTGGGGTCCCTTTAAAGAAATTTTTGGGGGTTTTTTGGGTCCCATTGAGGGATTTTTTTGGGATTTTTTTGGGATTTTGGGGTCTCTTTTCACTATTTTTTGGGGATTTTTGGGTCCCTTTGGGGATTTTTGAGATTTTTAATTTTAATTTTTTTATTCCCTTTTGGGGGATTTTTGGGGGATTTTTTGGGGATTTTTTGGGTTCCTTTAAAGGAATTTTTTGGGATTTTTGGGGTCCCTTTTAAGGGATTTTTTGGGATTTTGGGATTTTTGGGTCCCTTTGGGGATTTTTTGGGGATTTTTAGGGTCCCATTGTGGGATTTTTTTGGGATTTTTGGCATTTTTGGGATTTCTTTGGGATTTTGGGGTCACTTTAAAGGATTTTTTGGGATTTTTTGAGGATTTTGGGGTCCCATTGAGCAATTTTTTGGGATTTGTTGGGATTTTTGGGATTTTGCAGGATTTTTTGGGTCCCTTTAGGGAATATTTTTGGGGGATTTTTGGGGGTCCATTTGGGGGATTTTTGGGGTCCCATTGAGGGATTTTTTTGGGAATTTTTGGGGATTTTTTTGGGGAATTTTTTGGTATTTTTTGGGGTCCCATTGTGGGATTTTTTTGGGGGATTTTTTGGGATTTGTTTGGGATATTTTTGGGGATTTTTTTGGGATTTTTTTGGGTCTCGTTGAGGGATTTTTTTGGGATTTTTTGGGGATTTTTTGGGGATTTTTTGGGGTCCCTTTGAGGAATTTTTTGGGATTTTTGAGATTATTTTGGTATTTTTTTGGGGATTTTTTTGGGATTTTTTTGGATTTTTTGGTGGTTTTTTGGGATTTTTGGCGTCCCATTGAAGGATTTTTGGGGATTTTTGGGGATTTTTGGGACTTTTTTTGGGATTTTTTGGGGGTCCCATTGAGGGAATTTTTGGGGATTTTTTGGGATTTTTTGGGATTTTTTGGGGATGTTTTTGGGATTTTTTGGGGATATTTTGGGGATTTTTTTTGGATTTTTTGGGATTTATTTGGGGATTTTGGGGATTTTTTTGGGATTTTTGGGATTTTTGGGGATTTTAGGGTCTCTGAGGAATTTTTTGGGATTTTTTTGGGATTTTTTGGGATTTTTGGGGTCCCATTGAAGAATTTTTTGGGATTTTTTTTATTTTTTGGGATTTTTGGGGATTTTTTGGGATTTTTGGGAATTTTTTGGTATTTTTTGGGATTTTTTGGGATTTTTTGCGGATTTTTGGGATGTTTTGGGGGATTTTTGGGGATTTTTTGGGGGGATTTTTTGGGGATTTTTTGGGGATTTTTTTGGGATTTTTTTGGGTCCCTTTAGGGAATATTTTGGGGATTTTTGGGGTCCCATTGAGGAATTTTTGGGATTTTTTTTATTTTTTGGGGATTTTTAGGGGATTTTTGGGGATTTTTTGGGATTTTGGGGGATTTTTTGCGGGATTTTTGGGGGATTTTTAGGGTCTCTCTGAGGAATTTTTTTGGGATTTTTAGGTCCTATTGAAGAATTTTTGGGATTTTTTTTTTTTTATTTTTGGGGGATTTTTTTTGCGATTTTTTTGGGATTTTTTGGTATTTTTTGGGGATTTTTTTGGGATTTTGGGGGATTTTTGGGGGATTTTTGGGGGATTTTTTTGGGATTTTTAGGGTCTCTCTGAGGAATTTTTTTGGGATTTTTTTTTTGATTTTTGGGGGATTTTTTTGGGATTTTTGGGATTTTTTGGGGATTTTTTGGGGGATTTTTTTTTGGGATTTTTAGGGTCTCTTTGAGGAATTTTTTGGGGATTTTTGAGGATTTTTGGGTGATTTTTGGGGTCCCAATCTGGGGATTTTTGGGGATTTTTGGGGGATTTTTTTGGGATTTTAGGGTCTCTTTGAGGAATTTTTTTGGGATTTTTGGGGTCCCTTTGGGGGGATTTTTGGGGTCCCAATCTGGGGATTTTTAGGGATTTTTTGGGGGATTTTTTGGGGATTTTGGGATTTTTGGGGAGTTTTTTAGGATTTTTGGGGGATATTTCGGGGAATTTTTGGTATTTTTGGGGTCCCATTGAGGAATTTTTAGGGTATTTTTGGGATTTTTTGGGATTTTTTGGGGTCCCATTGAGAAATTTTTGAAGATTTTTTGGGATTTTGGGGGATTTTGGTGATTTTTTGGGATTTTTGGGGGATTTTTTGGGAATTTTTGGTATTTTGGGGGATTTTTTGGGGGATTTTTTGGGGATTTTTGGGGTCCCTTTGGGGATTTTTGGGTCCCAATTTGGGGATTTTGGGGTGACCCCCAATTCTCTCTCCCAGATGTCGCTCAGGGCCTCCCTGCCCCAGAGGCTTCACACCGGCCGCCCGGGCCCATGGTGAGGAGCTGGGGATTGGGGAAATTTGGGAAATTTGGGGGAATTTTGGGGAAATTTGGGAATTTTTGGGGAATTTTGGGGAAATTTGGGAATTTTGGGGGATTTTAGGAAATAAGGGCGAATTTTGGGGGATTTGGGGGTATTTTGGGGATTTTGGGGAATTTGGGGAGATTTTGGGGAAATTTGGGGGTATTTTTGGGGAATTTGGGGAATTTTGGGGGGATTTTGAGAGGATTTGGGGGTGGTGGGGTGAATTTGGGGAATTTTGGGGATTTTGGGGGATTTTGCTGAATTTTGGGGAATTTGGGGGATTTTGGGGGATTTTGGGAAATTTGGGGGAATTTGGGGGAATTTGGGAGAAATTTGGGGATTTTGGGGAGATTTTGGGGGAATTTGGGGGATTTGGGGGATTTGGGGAAATGTGGAAATTTTGGGGGATTTTTAGGGAAATTTGGGGAATTTTGGGGAAAGTTGGGGGAATTTGGGGAATTTGGGGGATATTGGCAGGATTTTGGGGGATTTTGGGGTGAATTTGGGTAATTTTTGGGAATTTTGGGGGAATTTTTGGGGGATTTTTGGGGGAAATTTGGGGAGATTTTGGGGAAATTTTGGGGAAATTTGGGGGATATTGGGGGATTTTGGGGGAATTGGGGAATTTTGGGAGATTTTGGAGTGAATTTGAGGGATATTGGGGAAATTTGGGGAATTTTGGGGGATTTTTAGGAAATTTGGGGAAATTTGGGGGATTTTGGGGGGATTTTGGGGAAATTTGGGGAATTTTAGGGATTTTGGGGATTTTGGAAATTTTGGGGAGATTTTGGTGAGAATTGGAGGGATATTGGGGAAATTTGGGGAATTTTGGGGGATTTTGGGGAATTTGGGGGAATTTTGGGGAATTTGGGGAATTTGGGGAATTTTGGGGATTTTGGGAAATTTGGGGGATTTTGGGGATTTTGGGGAATTTGGGGAATTTTGGGGAATTTTAGGGAATTTTGGGGAATTTTAGGGAAATTTGGGAAATTTGGGGTGAATTTGGGGAAATTTGGGAAATTTTGGGGTGATTTGGGAAATTTGGGGATTTTAAGGAATTTTGGGAATTTGGGGAAATTTGGGGAAATTCTGGGGAATTTTGGGGGATTTTAGGAAATTTGGGGAAATTTTGGGGATTTTGGGATTTTGGGGATTTTGGGGAATTTTGGGGATATTTTGGGGGATTTTGGGGAATTTGGGGAGATTTTGGGGAAATTTGGGGGATTTGGGGGAAATTTGGGGGAAATTTGGGGATTTTGGGGAATTTTGGGAAATTTGGGGGAATTTTGGGGAATTTCGGGGAATTTTGGGGAATTTTGGGGAATTTTTGGGGAGTTTGGGAGATTTGGGGGATTTTGGGGGGAATTTTGGGGAGATTTTGGGGAATTTTGGGGGGATTTTGGGGGATATCGGGGAAATTTGGGAATTTTGGGGAAATTTGGGGATTTTGGGGAAATTTGGGGAATTTGGGAGATTTTGGAGAAATCTGGGGGATTTGGGTGATTTTGGGGGAATTTTGGGGGAAATTTTCGGGAATTTTGGGGGAATTTTGGGGAAATTTGGGGGATTTTAGGAAATTTGGGGAATTTGGGGAAATTTGGGGAATTTGGGGTGAATTTGGGGGATATAGGAGAAATTTGGGGGATTTTGGTGGAATTTTGAGGAGATTTTGGGGAATTTGGGGAATTTTGGGGAAATTTGGGGGATATTGGGGGATTTTGGGGAATTTTGGGAATTTTGGGGATATTAGAGAAATTTGGGGAATTTTGGGGATTTTGTGGTGATTTTGAGGGGATTTTTGGGGGGAAGTTTGTGAAATTTTGGGAGATTTGGGGAATTTTGGGGGATTTTGGGGTGATTTGGGGAGATTTATGGTGAATTTGGGGGATTTTGGGGAATTTTGGGGGATTTTGGGGGAATTTTGGGAATTTTGGGGGAATTTTGGGGGATTTTGGGGGATTTTGGGGAATTTAGGGGATTTTGGGGTGAATTTGGGGAATTTTTGGGAACTTTGGGGAATTTGGGGGATATTGGGGGATTTTGGGGAATTTTGGGGATTTTAGGGAAATTTGGGGGAAATTTTGGGGAATTTGGGGAAATTTTGGGGAATTTGGGGATTTTGGGAATTTTGGGGAATTTGGGGTGAATTTGGGGATATAGGAGAAATTTGGGGGATTTTGGGGGAATTTTGGGGAGATTTTGGGAGATTTTGGGGGATTTTGTGGAATTTTGGGGATTTTGGGGATTTTGGGATGAATTTGGGGAATTTTTGGGGATATTTTGGGGAAATTTGGGGGATATTGGGAGATTTTTGGGGAGATTTTGGGGAATTTTGGGGAATTTTGGGAAATTTTGGGGTGATTTGGGAGAATTTGGGGTGAATTTGGTGGATTCTGGGGGGGTTTTGGGTGAATTTTGGGGAATTTTCGGATAATTTTGGGCCAATTTTGGATTATTTTGGGGATAATTCTGGGCTGATTTTGGGATAATTTTAAGATTATTTTGGGATAATTTTGGAATAATTTTTGGGATAATTTTGGGATAATTTTGGGCTGATTTTTAGATAATTTTGGCATTATTTTGGGCTGATTTTTGGGACAATTTTGGCCAATTTTGGGTGATTTCGGGTGTCCCTGCAGGGCGCCCCCGGCAGCTCCGGCCTCAAAGGCGAATCCGGCGATTTCGGGCCCCAGGTGAGACCCAAAATTCCCCAAATTTCCCCCAAATTTCCCCAAATTTCCACAAATTTCCACAAATTTCCCCAAATTTCCCAAAATTTCCCCAAATTTCTCCAAATTTCCCCCAATTTCCCCAAATTTTCCCAAATTTTCCCAAATTTCCACAATTTTCCCAAATTTCCCCAAATTTCCCCAAATTTCCCCAAATTTTTCCAAATTTTCCGCCAAATTTCCCGAATTCTCCCCAAATTGCCACAATTTTTCCCAAATTTCCCCAATTTTCCAAAATTTTCCCAAAATTTTCCTAATTTTCCCCAAATTTCCCTCTAATTCCCCCAATTTCCCCAAAATTTCCTCAAATTTTCCCCAAATTCCCACAAATTTCCCCAAAATTTCCTTAATTTTCCGAAATTTTCCAAAATTTTCCCAAAATTCCCCCAAATTTCCCCAAATTTCCCCAAAATTTCTCCCAAATTTCCCCCAAATTTCCCCCAAATTTCCCCAAATATTTCCCAAATTTCCCCAAATTCCCCCTAATTTCCCCTAATTTTCCCAAAATTTCCCCAAAATTCCCCAAAATTCCCCAAAATTTCCCAAATTTTTCAAAATTTCCCCAAATTCCCCAAAATTTCCCCAAATTTCCCCCAAATTTCTTCAATTTTTTTCAAATTTCCCAAAATTTCCCCAAATTTCTGAAATTTCCCCAAATTTTCCCAAATTTCCCCCAAATTTCTCCCAAATTTCCCCAAATTTCCCCAAATTTCCCCAAATCCCCCCAAAATTCCCTCAAAATTCCCCCAAATTTCCCCAAATTTCCCCCAGATTTTCCCCGATTTTCCCCCAAATTCCGAAAAATTTCCCCAATTTTTCACAAAATTTCCCAAAATTTCCCAAAATTCTCCAAAATTTCCCCCAAATTTTCCCAAATTTCCCCCAATTCCCCCAATTTTCCAAAAATTTCCCCCAAATTCAAAAAAATTTCCCCCAAACTTTCCCCAAATTTCCCCAAATTCCCCGAAATTCTCCAAATTTCCCCCGAATTTCCCCAAATTTCCACAATTTTTCCCAAATTTCCCCAAAATTTTCCCAAATTTTTCCCCAGGGCCCCAGAGGACCCCAAGGGCTGATGGGACCACCCGGAAAACCCGGAAGGAGGGTGAGGAAATTTTGGGGGGAGATTTGGGAATTTTGGCGAATTTTGGGGGGAAATTTGGGAATTTTGGGGAATTTTGGGAATTTTGGGAATTTTGGGAGATGAAATTTTGGGGATTTTGGGGGGAAATTTGGGGGATTTGGGGAAATTTTGGGGATTTTGGGCTTTTTTCAGAATTTTTGGGATTTCGGAATTTGGGTGATTTTTGGGTGAATTTTGGGCTGAATTTGGTAATTTTTGGGTTGGATTTTGGGATTTTTTGGGGTGGATTTTGGGGTACATTTGGGTGATTTTTGGTTGAATTTTGGGCTGAATTTGGGTGATTTTTGGGGTGAATTTTGGGTGAATTTTGGCTGATTTTTTGGCTGATTTTTGGGCTGAATTTTGGCTGATTTTTTAACTGATTTTTTGGCTGATTTTGGCCTGAATTTGGATTTTTTTGGGTGAATTTTGGGCTGAATTTAGGTGATTTTCGGGCTGAATTTTGGCCTGAATTTGGATTTTTGGGCTGAATTTTGGGCTAAATTTGGATTTTTTTGGGCTGAATTTTGGGCTAAATTTGGAATTTCTAGGCTGAATTTTGGCTGATTTTGGGCTGAATTTAGGTGATTTTGTGGCTGAATTTTGGGCTAAATTTGGATTTTTTCGGGCTGATTTTTGGGCTAAATTTGGATTATTTTGGGCTGAATTTTGGGCTAAATTTGGAATTTTTTGGGTTGAATTTTGGCTGATTTTTTGGCTGATTTTTGGACTAAATTTGGATTACTTGGGTTGAATTTTGGCTGATTATGGGTTGAATTTGGATTTTTTTGGGCTGAATTTGGATTTTTGGGTTGAATTTTTGGGCTGAATTTAGGTGATTTTTGGCTGATTTTGGGCTGATTCTGGCCTGAATTTGGATTTTTTCGGGCTGAATTTTGGGCTAAATTTGGATTATTTTGGGCTGAATTTTGGGCTAAATTTGGATTTTTTGGGCTAAATTTGGATTATTTTTGGCTGAATTTTTGGGCTAAATTTGGATTTTTGGGCTAAATTTGATTATTTTGGGCTGAATTTTGGGCTAAATTTGGATTTTTGGGGCAGAATTTTGTTCTAAATTTGGATTTTTGGGCTAAATTTGGATTATTTTTGGCTGAATTTTGGGCTAAATTTGGATTTTTTGGGGTGAATTTGGGCTGAATTTGGATTATTTTGGGCTGAATTTTGGCCTGAATTTGTATTATTTTGGGCTGAATTTTGGCCTGAATTTAGGTGATTTTGGGCTAAATTTGGATTATTTCGGGCTGAATTTTGGGCTAAATTTGGATTATTTTGGGCTGAATTTTGGGTTGAATTTGGATTATTTCGGGTAGAATTTTGGGCTAAATTTGGATTTTTTTGGACTGAATTTTGGGCTAAATTTGGATTATTCTGGGCTGAATTTTGGGCTAAATTTGGATTTTTTGGGCAGAATTTGGATTATTTTGGGCTGAATTCTGGACTAAATTTGGATTATTTTGGGCTGAATTTTGGCTGATTTTGGGTGATTTTGGACTGAATTTAGGTGATTTTCGGGCTGCATTTTGGGCTAAATTTGGATTATTTTGGGCAGAATTTTGGGCTAAATTTGGATTATTTTGGGCAGAATTTTGGCTAAATTTGGGTGATTTTTACAGAATTTTGAGCTAAATTTGAATTATTTTGGGCAGAATTTTGTTCTAAATTTGGATTTTTTTGGGCTAAATTTGGGTGATTTTTTGGCTGAATTTTGTTCTAAATTCGGATTATTTTGGGCAGATTTTTGGGCTAAATTCGGATTATTTTGGGCAGAATTTTGTTCTAAATTTGGATTTTTTTGGGCTAAATTTGGATTATTTCGGGCTGAATTTTGGGCTAAATTTGGGTGAATTTTGGGCAGAATTTTGGGCTAAATTTGGATTATTTTGGGCAGAATTTTGGCTGATTTTGTGCTGATTTTTTGGCTGATTTTTGGCTGATTTTTTGGCTAATTTTTGGGCTAAATTCGGATTATTCTGGGCAGAATTTTGGGCTAAATTTGGATTATTTTGGGCAGAATTTTTGGCTAAATTTGGATTATTTTGGGCAGAATTTTGGGCTAAATTTGGGTGATTTTTTGGCAGAATTTTGAGCTAAATTTGAATTATTTTGGGCAGAATTTTGTTCTAAATTCGGATTATTTTGGGCTAAATTTGGATTATTTCGGGCTGAATTTTGGGCTAAATTTGGGTGAATTTTGGTCTGAATTTAGGTGATTTCTTGGATGATTTTTGGCCTGAATTTACGTGATTTTTGGGCTAAATTTGGGTGAATTTTGGGCAGAATTTTGTTCTAAATTTGGATTTTTTTGGGCTAAATTTGGGTGATTTTTGGCTGAATTTTGTTCTAAATTCGGATTATTTTGGGCAGATTTTTGGGCTAAATTCGGATTATTTTGGGCAGAATTTTGTTCTAAATTTGGATTATTTTGGGCAGAATTTTGGCTGATTTTGGGCTGATTTTTTGGCTGATTTTTGTCTGATTTTTTGGGCTGAATTTTGGGCTAAATTTGGGTGAATTTTGGGCTGAATTTAGGTGATTTTTGGGCTAAATTTGGGTGAATTTTGGGCAGAATTTTGTTCTAAATTTGGATTTTTTTGGGCTAAATTTGGGTGAATTTTGGGCAGAATTTTGTTCTAAATTTGGATTTTTTTGGGCTAAATTTGGGTGAATTTTGGGCAGAATTTTGTTCTAAATTTGGATTTTTCCCCCAGGGCCGCCCAGGGGCCGACGGCGCTCGGGGCCCCCCGGGGCTCCCGGGGACCAAGGTGAGAATTTGGGGGGGCCCAAAATTTTTGGGGAAAGTCTCAAAATTTTCATGAGTGTCCCAAAAAAATCCCCAAAATTTTTTTGGGGACTTTTGACCCAAAAAAATTTAAATTTTAGGGGGATCGAGGCTTCGATGGACTCCCGGGGCTGCCGGGGGACAAAGGGCACCGGGTGAGTCCCCCCAAAAAAATTTGGGGTCCCAAAATTTATTTTGGGAGCTCAGAATTCCCGAAAAACCCAAAATTCCCCTCAAATCCCAAAATTCCCCCAAAATTCCCAAATTTTCCCTAAAATTCCCAAGTTTCCCCCAAAATTCCCCCCCCAAATTTCAGAATTTTCCCCTAAAATGCCAAAATTTCCTCAAAATTCCCCAAATTTCCCCAAAATTCCTAAATTTCCTCTAAAATTCCAAAATTTCCCAAAATTTCCCCCAAAATTCCCCCTAAAATTCAAAATTTCCCCTAAAATCACCCCCAAAATTCAGAATTTCCCTCCTAAAATTCAAAATTTCTCCTAAAATCCCAAAATTTCCTCAAAAATTCCCAAATTTCCCCAAAATTCCCAAATTTCCCACAAAATTCCCAAATTTCCTCCAAAATCCCAAATCTCCCAAATTTCCCCAGAATTCCACCCCAAAATTCAGAATTTTCCCCAAAATCCCAAAATTTTCTCCAAAATTCAAAAATTTCCCCCCAAAAATTCCCAAAATTCCCCTAAAATCCCGAAATTCTTCCAAAATCCAAAAATTTCCCCCAAATTTCCCCCCCCTAAAATCCCGAAATTTCCCAAAATTCTCCAAATTTCCTCAAAATTCCCCTAAATTCTCCCCAAAATTCGGAAAATTTCCTCCAAAATTCCCAAAATTTCCCCCAAAATTCCCAAATTTCCCCAAAATCCCAAATTTCTACAGAGTCCCAAATTTCCCCAAAAATCTCACCAAAAATCAGGATTTACCCCCTAAAATCCCAAAATTTTCCCCTAAAATTACCAAAATTCCCCCTAAAATTCCTCAAATTCTCCTAAGATCCCCTAAAATTTCTCAAAATTTCCAAAATTTCCCCTAAAATCCCAAAATTTTCCCAAAATTCTCCTAAAATTTCCACCTCTCCAAATCTCCAAATTCTCCAACATTCCCCCAAAATTTCCACAAATTTCTCCTAAATTCCCCAAATTTCCCCAAATTTCCTAAATTTCCCAAAATCCCCCCCAAATCCCCCTAAATTTTCCCCAAAATTCTCCAAAATTTTCCCCAACTTTCCCAAATCTCCCCAAAATTCCCCTAAATTTCCTCAAAATCTCCCAAATTTCCCCTAAATTTCCCTAAATTTTCCCCCCCAAATTCTCCAAATTTCCCTAAATTCCCCAAAATTTCCAAAATTTCCCCAAATTTCCCTAAATTTCCCCTAAATTTCCCCAAAATTTCCCCTAAATTTCCCCCTAAATTTCCCTAAAATTCCCTGAATTTCCTAAATTTCCTAAATTTCCCAAAATTCCCCTAAATTTTCCCCAAAAGTCCCCAAATTCTCCCAAAATTCCCCAAAATTCCCCCAAAATTTCCCCAAATTTTTCCCTAAATTCCCCAAATTTCCCCAAAATTTCCCAAAATTCCCCAAAATTTCTCCAAAATTTTCCCCCAAATTCTCCTAAATCTCTCCAAATTTTCCCAATTTTCCCCTAAATTTCCCTAAATTTTCCCCTAAATTTCCTAAATTTCCCTAAATTTCCTAAATTTCCCCAAAATTCCCTAAATTTCCTGCAAATTTCCCAAAATTTCCCCAAAATTTCCCTAAATTTCCCCACCTCCCAAATTTCCTAAATTTTCCTAAATTCCCCAAATTCCCTACCCCTAAATTCTCCCAAAATTTCTCCAAATTTTCTCCAAATTTCCTCAAATTTTCCCTAAATCCCCAAAATTTCCCCAAATTTCCCCTAAATTTCCCAAAATTTCCCTAAATTTTCCCAAATTCCCCAAATTTCCCTCAAATTTCCCAAATTCTCCCAAATTTCCCAAAATTTCTCCTAAAATTTCCCAAAATTTCCTAACATTCCCCCAAATTTCCCAAATTTCCCCAAATTTCCCAAATTCCTCCAAATTTCCTAAATTTCCCTAAAATTTCCCTAAATTCTCCCCTAAATTTCCTCAAATTTCCTCAAATTTTCCTAAATTTTCCCTAAATTTTCCCAAAATTTCTAAATTTCCCCAAAATTTCCCTAAATTCTCCAAATTTCCCTAAATTTCCTCAAATTTCCCAAAATTTTCCCTAAATTTTCCCAAATTTTCCCCAAATTTTCCCTAAATTTTCCCCCAAATTTTCCTAAATTTCCCTAAAATTTCCCTAAAATTTCCCCAAAATTTCCCCTAAATTTTCCTAAATTTCCCTAAATTCCCCTAAAATCTCCTAAAATTTCCCAAAATTCTCCAAATTTTCCCAAATTTCCTAAATTTCCCCAAATTTCTCCCTAAATTCCTCAAAATTCTCCTAAATTTTCCCCTAAAATTCTCCCAAATTCTCCTAAAAATCCCAAAATTTCCCCAAAATTCCCCTAAATTTTCCCTAATTTCCCCCAAATTTCCAAATTTCCTAAAATTCCCCAAATTTTCCCTAAATTCCCCAAATTCTCCTAAATTCTCCAAATTTCCCAAATTTCCTAAATTTCCTAAAATTCCCAAAATTTCCCTCAAATTTCCAAATTTCCCTAAATTTTCCCTAAATTTCCTAAATTTTCCCTAAATCTCCTAAATTTCCCTAAAATTTCCCAAATTCTCCTAAATTTCCTCCAAATTTCTAAATTTCCTAAATTTCCTAAATTCTCCCCAAATCTCTCCCCTAAATCTCCCCAAATCTCTCCTAAATTTCCCTAAATTTCCTAAATTCCCCCAAATCTCCCCTAAATTTCCATAAATTCCCCTAAAATTCCTAAATTTCCCCAAATCTTCTCCCCAAATTTTCCTAAATTCTTCAAATTCCCCTGAAATTTCCAAATTTCTAAATTCCTCTAAATTTCCCCAAAATTCTCTCAAAATTCCCCAAATTCTCTAAATTTCCCCAAAATTCCCCTCCAGACTTTCCTAACTTTCTAAATCCTCCTGAATTCTTCCCCTTAAATTCTTAAACCTTCTAAATTTCCGAATTCCACCTCCTAAATTCTCCCAAAATTCTAGATTCCAAATTTTCCCCTAAAATCCTCTAAATTTCACCTAAATTTCCTAGATTTTCTCCAAATTCTAAATTTCCTCTGCAAATTTCCCTCAAAACTCCCCAAATTTCTCTAAATTTTTCCCAAAATTCCCTAAATTTCCTTAAAATTTCTCACACTCCCCCAAATTCTGCCTAAATCTTCTAGAATTCCCCAAATTCCAAATTTCCCAAATTTCCCAAATCTCCCCCAGGGTGACTCAGCTGGCCTCAGGGGATCTAGGAGACTCCAAGCAGGACTGGCGCAGAGGGTGAGGCCCAGAATTGGGAGATTTTGGGGGAATTTCGGGAATTTGGGGAATTTGGGGATTTTGGGGGATTCTGGAGAGATTTTTGGGGATTTTGAGAGATTTTGGGGAGATTTTTTGGGGTCCTGGATGATTTTTGGGGGATTTTGGGGGAAGTTTTGGGGGTCCTGGGGGGAATTTTGGGGGCACCCTGAGAAGATTTTGGGGGAATTTGGGGAGGATTTTGGGGATTTTGGGAGAATTTTGGGGATTTTAGGGGATTTTGGGGTCCTGGAGTAGGATTTTGGGGATTTTGTGAAAAATTTGGGGGGTCCTGGCTCAATTTTTGGGGACAGGGAGGGAATTTGGGGATAAATTTGGGAGATTTTGGGGATCCCCAGGGATGATTTTGGGGGAATTTGGGGAGGTTTCACACCTGAAATCCCAAAATTTCCCAAAATTCCCCCAAAATTCCCCCACCCCAAATTCTAAAATTCCCCAAATTCCCCAAATTCCCCAAAATTTCCCAAAATTCCCTAAATTCCCCAAAATTTCCTAAAATTTTCCTAAAATTCTCCCAAATTCCCTAAATTTCCCAAAATTTCCCTAAATTTCCCAAATTCCCCAAATTTCCCCAAAATTCCCCAAATTTCCCAAATCCTTAAAATTCCCTAAATTCCTAAATTTCCCAAAATTTCCCCAAATTTCCCTAAATTTCCCCAAATTTCCCTAAATTTTCCCCAGGGCGACGACGGCGACGTGGGACCCCGGGGGCTGCCGGGGGAGTCGGTAATTTGGGGGGTCCCAAAATTTTTTTGGGGGGTCCCAAAATTTTTTTTTGGGGTCCCCAAAATTTTGGGGCGTCCCAAAATTTTTTTTTGGGGCCAAATTTTGGGATTTTGGGAGGTTTTAAGGGTTCTGGAGGAATTTTGGGGGTCTGAAAGTTTTGGGGGTCCTGGGTTCATTTTGGGGTCTCACCCCAAATTTTGGGGTCCTCTCTCCAATTTTTTGGGGTCTCATCCAGTTTTTGGGTTCCCACCCCAAATTTTTGGGATCTCTACCCCAATTTTTTGAGTCTCACCCCAAAATTTTGGGTCCCTCTTCCAATTTTGGGGTTCCCACCCCAATTTTTGGGTTCCCACCCCAATTTTTGGGATCTCACCCCAATTTTTTGGTCCCTCTCCCATTTTTTGGGCTCCTTCTCCCCAAATTTTTGGGTTCTCATCCCAAATTTTTGAGTCTCACCCCAAAATTTTTGGTCCCTCTCCCAATTTTTGGGGTTCCCACCCCAATTTTTTGGGGTTTCATCCCCAATTTTTGGGTCTCTCCCCAATTTTTTGGGGTCTCACCCCAAATTTTTTGGGTTCCCACCCCAATTTTTTGGGGTCTCTCTCCCAATTTTTGGGTCCCTTTCCCATTTTTTGGGTTCTCACCCCAAATTTTTGGGGTCTCTCCCCAATTTTTGGCTTCTCTCCCAAATTTCTGGGTCCCCATCCCAAATTTTGGGGTCTCATCCAGTTCTTGGGTTTCTCTCCCAAATTTTTTGGGGTCCCACCCCAATTTTTTGGGGTTTCTCCCCAAATTTTTTGTCCCTTTCCCATTTTTTGGGCTCCTTCTCCCCAAATTTTTGGGTCTCACCCCAAATTTTTGGGATCTCACCCCAGTTTTTGGGATCTCACCCCAATTTTTTGGGATCTCTTTCCAAATTTTTGGTCTCTCCCATTTTTGGGGTCCTACTCCCCAAATTTTTGGGATCTCAACCCAATTTTTTCATCCTTATCCCAAATTTTTTGGGGTCTCTCTCCCTAATTTTGGGTCTCACCCCAAATTTTGGGGTCTCTCTCCCCAATTTTTTGGGTCCCCATCCCAAATTTTTGGGTCTTTCCTCAAATTTTTGGGTCCCTCTCCCAATTTTTGGGGTTCCCACCCCAATTTTTTGGGGTCTCATCCCCAATTTTTGGGTTCTGTCCCCAAATTTTTTGGGTCCCTCTCCCAAATTTTGGGGTCTCATCCAGTTCTTGGGGTCCCCATCCCAAATTTTTTGGGTTCCCACCCCAATTTTTTGGGGTTTCTCCCCAAATTTTTGGGTCCCTTTCCCATTTTTTGGGCTCCTTCTCCCCAATTTTTGGGTCTCATCACAAATTTTTGGGATCTCACCCCAATTTTTTGGGATCTCTTTCCCAATTTTTTGATCTCTCTCCCATTTTTGGGATCCTACTCCCCAAATTTTTGGGATCTCAACCCAATTTTTTTGTCCCTATCCCAAATTTTTTGGGGTCTCTCTCCCTAATTTTTGGTTCTCACCCCAAATTTTTGGGGTCTCCATCCCAAATTTTTTGGTCTTTCCTCAAATTTTTGGGTCCCTCTCCCAATTTTTTGGGGTTTCTCCTCAATTTTTTGGGGTCCCTCACCCCAAATTTTTGGGATCTCAAACCCAATTTTTGGGTCCCCATCCCAAATTTTGGGGTCTCATCCAGTTCTTGGGGTCTCCATCTCAAATTTTTTGGGTTCCCACCCCAATTTTTTGGGGTTTCTCCCCAAATTTTTTGTCCCTTTCCCATTTTTTGGGCTCCTTCTCCCCAAATTTTTGGGATCTCACCCCAAATTTTTGGGATCTCACCCCAGTTTTTTGGGATCTCTTTCCCAATTTTTTGATCTCTCTCCCATTTTTTGGGGTCTCTACTCCCCAAATTTTTGGGATCTCAACCCAATTTTTTCATCCTTATCCCAAATTTTTTGGGGTCTCTCTCCCTAATTTTGGGTCTCACCCCAAATTTTGGGGTCTCTCTCCCCAATTTTTTGGGTCCCCATCCCAAATTTTTGGGTCTTTCCTCAAATTTTTGGGTCCCTCTCCCAATTTTTGGGGTTCCCACCCCAATTTTTTGGGGTCTCATCCCCAATTTTTGGGTTCTGTCCCCAAATTTTTTGGGTCCCTCTCCCAAATTTTGGGGTCTCATCCAGTTCTTGGGGTCCCCATCCCAAATTTTTTGGGTTCCCACCCCAATTTTTTGGGGTTTCTCCCCAATTTTTTGGTCCCTTTCCCATTTTTTGGACTCTTTCTCCCCAATTTTTTGGGGCCTCATCCCAAATTTTTGGGTCTTTCCTCAAATTTTTGGGTCCCTCTCCCCAATTTTTGGCTTCCCACCCCAATTTTTTGGGGTTTCTCCCCAATTTTTGGGTCCCTTTCCCATTTTTGGGTTCCTTCACCCCAAATTTTTGGGTTCTTATCCCAAATTTTTGGGGTCTCTCCTCTATTTTTACCCAAATTTTGGGTCCCTCTCCCAAATTTTGGGGTCTCATCCAGTTCTTGGGTTTCTCTCCCAAATTTTTTGGGTTCCCACCCCAATTTTTTGGGGTTTCTCCCCAAATTTTTTGTCCCTTTCCCATTTTTTGGGCTCCTTCTCCCCAAATTTTTGGGTCTCACCCCAATTTTTTGGGATCTCTTTCCCAATTTTTTGGTCTCTCTCCCATTTTTGGGGTCCTACTCCCCAAATTT
This sequence comes from Luscinia luscinia, assembly GCA_034336685.1. NCBI lineage: Eukaryota > Metazoa > Chordata > Aves > Passeriformes > Muscicapidae > Luscinia > Luscinia luscinia. The sequence continues at coordinate 14,442 of JAKWBO010000212.1, read as the reverse complement.
TTGGGATCTTAACCCAATTTTTTCATCCTTATCCCAAATTTTTTGGGGTCTCTCTCCTTAATTTTTGGGTCTCACCCCAAATTTTGGGTCTCACCCCAATTTTTGGGGTCTCATCCCAAATTTTTGGGTCTTTCCTCAAATTTTTGGGTTCCCACAACAATTTTTGGGTTCTCACCCCAAATTTTTTGAGTCTCACCCCAAATTTTTGGGTCCCTCTCCCATTTTTTGGGTTCTCACCCCAAATTTTTGGGTCCCCATCCCAATTTTTGGGATCTTTTCCCCAATTTTGGGTCTCTCTCCCCAAATTTTTTGGGTTTCTCTCCCCAAATTTTGGGTTCTCTCTCTCTCCCCTCCCCCCGCAGGGTCCCCGAGGGCTCCTGGGCCCCAAAGGCCCCCCCGGGATTTCGGGACCCCGGTGAGTCCCCAAAATCTCCCAAAATTATCCCAAAATTATCCCAAAATCACCCTAAAGTCAGCCCAAAATTAGCCCCAAAATCAGCCCAAAATTGTCCCAAAATCAGCCCAAAATCACCCAAAAATCAGCCCAAAATTAACCCAAAATTATCCCAAAATTATCTCAAAATTATCCCAAAAATTACCCCCAAAATCACCCAAAATTATCCCAAAATCACCCTAATGTCAGCCCAAAATTTTCCCAAAAATTATCCCCAAAAATATCCCAAAAGTATCCCAAAATCTCCCCAAAGTCAACCCAAAATTATCCCAAAATCAGCCCAAAATTATCCCCAAATTATCCCAAAATTATCACCAAAATCACCCAAAATTGTCCCAAAAATCCCTCCCAAAATCACCAAAAATATCCCAAAAATTATCCCCAAAATCTCCCTAAAATCAGCCCAAAATTATCCCCAAATCATCCCAAAATTATCCCAAAAATTAACCCCAAAATCACCAAAATTATCCCAAAATTATCCCCAAATCACCCTAATGTCAGCCCAAAATTATCCCAAAAATTATCCCCCAAAATATCCCAAAAGTATCCCAAAAGTATCCCAAAATCTCCCTAAAGTCAGCCCAAAATTATCCCAAAATCAGCCCAAAATTATCCCCAAATTATCCCAAAATTATCACCAAAATCACCCAAAATTGTCCCAAATATCCTCCCAAAATCACCAAAATATCCCAAAAATTATCCCAAAATCTCCTAAAATCAGCCCAAAATTATCCCCAAATCATCCCAAAATTATCCCAAAATTACCCCCAAAATCACCCAAAATTATCCCAAAATTATCCCAAAATCACCCAAATGTCAGCCCAAAATTATCCCAAAATTATCCCCAAAATACCCCAAAATTATCCCAGAAGTATCCCAAAATCTCCCCAAAATCAGCCTAAAATTATCCCAAAATCACCCAAAATTATCCCCAAAATATCCCAAAAATTATGCCAAAATCACCCAAAATTATCTCAAAATTATGCTAAAATTATCCCAAAATCTTCCCAGAAATAACCCAAAAATATCCCAAATTATACCAAAATCACCCAAAAATTATCCCCAAATTCAGCCCAAAATTTTCCCCAAAGCACCCAAAATATCCCCAAAATTTTCCCAAAATTATACCCAAAATATCCCAAAAATCAGCTCAAAATCACCAAAAATATCCCAAAAATTATTACCAAAATCAGCCCAAAATTATCCCAAAATCACCCTAAAATCAGCCCAAAATTATCCTAAAATTTATCCCAAAAATGTCCCAAAATTATCCCAAAATTATCCCTAAATCAGCCTAAAATCCTCCCCCAAGTCCCTCCAAAATCACCCCAAAATTGCCCAAAAATTAATCCAAAATTATCCCAAAATTACCCAAAAATTCGCCCAAAATTATCTCAAAATCGTCCCAAAATTGGCCCAAAATATTCCAAAATTATCCCAAAATTATCCCAAAATTATCCCAAAATCACCCAAAAATTATCACAAAATTATCCCAAAATTATCCCAAAATCACCCTAAAGTCAGCCCAAAATTATCCCAAAATCACCCCAAAAATCACCCCAAAAATCCCCCAAAAATCTCCCAAAATTATCCCAAAATCATCCCAAAATTATCCCAAAAATTACCCCCAAAATCACCCAAAATTATCCCAAAATTATCCCAAAATCTCCCTAAAGTCAGCCCAAAATTATCCCAAAAATTATCCCCAAAAATATCCCAAAATTATCCCAAAATTATCACCAAAATCACCCAAAATTGTCCCAAAAATCCCTCCCAAAATCACCAAAAATATCCCAAAATTATCCCAAAATCACCCTAAAGTCAGCCCAAAATTATCCCCAAAATCAGCCCAAAATTGTCCCAAAATCAGCCCAAAAATCACCCAAAATACCCCAAAAATTATCCCCAAAATCTCTCTAAAACCAGCCCAAAATTATACCAAAAATTATCCCCAAAATTACCCTAAAACCAGCCTAAAATTATCCCAAAATTATCCCAAAATTAGCCCCAAATTATCCCAAAGTTATCCCAAAAATCACCCCAAAAATCCCCCAAAATCTCCCAAAATTATCCCAAAATCACCCTAAAATCTGCCCAAAATTATCCCAAAATCAGCCCAAAATTGTCCCAAAAAACCCTCCCAAAATCACCAAAATTATCCCAAAAATTATCCCCAAAATTACCCTAAAAGCTGCCCAAAATTATCCCAAAATTATTCCAAAATTATCCCAAAATCATCCTAAAGTCAGCCCAAGATTAACCCAAAATCAGACCAAAATTATCCCAAAAATTCTCCCAAAATTATCTCAAAATATCCCAGAAATTATCCCCAAAATTAGCCCAAAATATCCCAAAATCAGCCCAAAATTATCCCAAAAATTATTCCAAAATCAACCCAAAAATATCCCCAAATTATCCCAAAAATCATCCATAATTATCCCCAAAATTATCCCAAAATTATCTCAAAATATCCCAAAAATTATCCCCAAAATCAGCCCAAAATTTTCCCAAAAATATCCCAAAATTATCCCCAAAATTATTCCAAAAATTATCCCAAAATCAACCAAAATTATCCCAAAATTAGCCCAAAATTAGCCCAAAATCAGCCCCAAAATCACCCAAAATATGCCAAAAATTATCCCAAAAATTGTCCCAAAAATCACCCAAAAATTATCCCAAAATATCCCAAAATCAGCCCAAAATCCCTCCCAAGGTCGCCACAAAATCGCCCCAAAATCCCCCAAATTTCCCCAAAATTTCCCCCAAATTCCCCCAAAATTCCCTAAAAACCCCAAAATTCCCCAGAAATTCCCCAAATTTTCCCCCAAATTTCCCCAAATTTCCCCAAATTTTCCCAAATTTTCCCAAAATTTCCCCAAATACCAAAATTTTTTTCCCGAGTTTCCCCAAATTCCCCAAATAATTCCCCAAATTTTCCGAAATTCCCAAGAATTCCTCCCAAATTCCCCCAAATTTCCCCAAATTTCCCAAATTCCCCAAATTTCAGAATTTCCCAAATTCCCCAATTTTTGCCCCAATTCTCCCTCAGGGCGTTCGAGGTCTGGACGGTCCGTCGGCCCCAAAGGGAACCTGGTGAGAAAAACAAAAAAATTTGGGAATTTTGGGGAGAATTTGGAGGAAATTTGAAGGCAGATTTTGGGGAAATTTGAATTTGGAAATTTGGAGAATTTGAGAATTGGGAAAAGCTGGGAATTTTGAGGAATTTAGGAAAATTTGGGGAATTGAGAAAGTTGTGGGGAAATTTGAGGAATTTGAGGGAAAATCTGGGGAATTTGGGAAAATCTGGGGAATTTGAAAATTTAGGAAAATTTGGGGAATTTTGGGAAAATTTGGGGAATTTGGGAAATTGGAGAAATTTGGGGAATTTAGGAAAATTTGGAGGAATTTGGGGAAAATTTGAGAATTTTGGGAATTTGGGAAATTTGGGGGAATTTGAAATTTGGGAAATTTGGGGAAATTTGGGGAATTTGGGAAAATTTGGAGGAATTTGGGGGAAAATTCGAGAATTTTGGGAATTTGGGAAATTTGGGGAATTTGGGAAATTTGGGAAATTTGGGGAATTTGGGGAATTGGTGAAAATTTGGGGAAATTTGGGGAATTTTGGGGGAATTTGGGGGAATTTTGGGGAATTTTGGGACATTTTGGGAAATTTGGGAAATTTTGGAAATTTGGGGAAAATTTGGGGGAATTTTGAGAGTTTGGGAAAATTTTGGGAATTTGGGAAATTTCAGGAAATTTAGGAAAAATTTGGGAAATTTTGGGAGAATTTTGGGAAATTTTGGGAAACTTTGGGAGTTTGGGAAATTTTGGAAGTTTGGGGGAATTTGGGGAAATTTGGGGGAATTTTGGGAAATTTTGGAAAATTTTGGGAAATTTTGGTTAATTTTGGTTAATTTGGGGAAATTTGTGGAAATTTGGGGGAAATTTGAGAAAATTCGGGGAATATTTGGGAAAATTTTGGGAATTTTGGAAAAATTTTGGGAAATTTTGGGGAATTTTGGGAAATTTGGGAGAATTTGGGAAATTTAGGGAAAATTTTGGGGATTTGGGGTGGAATTTGGGATTTTGGGGAGGAAAATTTGGGAAAATCGGGGAAAATTTGGAGAATATTTGGGAAAATTTGGGGGAATTTTGGGAAATTTTGGAAATCTGGGTAAAATTTAGAAAATTTTGGGAAATTTTGGTTAATTTTGGTTAATTTTGGTTAATTTGGGAAATTTGGGGAAATTTGGGGAAATTTGGGGGAAATTTGAGAAAATTCGGGAAATATTTGGGAAAATTTTGGAATTTTGGAAAAATTTTGGGAATTTTGGAAAAATTTTGGGAAATTTTGGGGGAATTTTAGGGGAAATTTTGGGGGATTTTTGGGAAATTTGGAAAAATTTGGAAAAATTTGGGGAAATTTGGAGAAAAGTTGGGAAAATTTGGGGGAAATTTGGGGGAATTTGGGAAAATTTGGGAATTTAGGAAATTCAGGATAATTTTGGGAATTATTTTGGGAACTTTTACCCCAAATTTGGGATTTCCTCCCCAGGGCCCCCAGGGCGAGCCGGGACCCCCCGGGCTGCAGGGCGCGCCGGGCACGCAGGTCAGACCCAAAATCCCCAGTTCTTAACCCAAAAAATCACAAATTTTAACCCAAAAATCCCTTTTTTTAAACCACAAAAAATCCCATTTTTTTAACCACAAAAAATCCCTTTTTTTACCCCAAAATCCTTTTACCCCAAAAATCACAAATTTTAACCCAAAAAAAAATCACAATTTTAACCCCCCAAAAATCCCATTTTTGCCCCAAAATCCTTTTTTTTACCCCAAAATCCCACTTTTTTACCCCAAAAAAATCACAAATTTTAACCCAAAAATCCTTTTTTTTTAACCACAAAAAATCCCATTTTTTATCCCAAAATTCCACAATTTTTACCCAAAAATCCTATTTTTCCACCCCCAAAAATCACATTTTTAACACCAAAAAAATCACATTTTTAACCCAAAAAATCCCATTTTTTAACCCCAAAATCCCTTTTTTTTTACCCCAAAATCCCTATTTTTTACCCCAAAAAATCCCATTTTTTATCCCAAAATTCCACATTTTTTACCCCAAAAAAATCACAATTTTTAACCCTAAAAAATCCCTTTTTTCCACCCCCCAAAAATCAGATTTTTAACCCCAAAAAATCACATTTTTTATCCCAAAATTCCACATTTCTTATCCCCAAAAATTCCCCATTTTTTAACCAAAAAATCAGATTTTTTTAATGCAAAAAATCAGATTTTTTTACCCAAATTCCCATTTTTTACCCAAAATCCCTTTTTTACCCCAAAAAAATCCCAATTTTTAACCCAAAAAAATCCCTTTTTTTTTAACCACAAAAAATCCCATTTTTTATCCCAAAATTCCACATTTTTACCAAAAAAATCAGATCTTTTTTTACCCAAAATTTTCCAATTTTTTACACAACAATCCCTTTTTTAACCCAAAAAATCCCATTTTGCGACCCAAAATTCCCATTTTTTACCCTAAATTCCCATTTTTTCCCCCAAAATCGCTTTTTTAACCCAAAATTCCCCTTTTTTCCCCCCAAAATTTCCTTTTTTCTTTTCCCCCAAATTTTCCTCTTTTGGGGCGCCCCCCGCCAAAATTTCGGATTTTTCCCCCAAAATTCCCCATTTTTACCCAAAATTCTCCTTGTTCCACCCAAAATTTCCAATTTTTTACCCAAAAAATCCATTTTTACCCCAAAATTCACTTTTTCCCCTAAATTTCCATTGTTTCCCCCAAAAATCCCCTTTTTCCCCAAAAATCCTGCTTTTACCCCCAAAATCCCATTTTTACCCAAAAAATTCCTTTTTACCCCAAAATTCCCATTTTTACCTTAAAAATCCATTTTTTCCCAAAAATTTCGCGATTTTTCCCCCAAAAATTCCCATTTTTTACCCAAAATTCCTTTTTCCCCCAAAATTCCCTTTTTCCCTTTTCCCCCAAATTTTCCCCTTTTGGGCGCCCCACTCTAAATTTCGGATTTTTCCCCAAAATTTTCCATTTTTACCCAAAATCCATTTTTAATCCCCAAAATTCACTTTTTCCCCCCCAAATTTCCATTGTGTACCCCCAAAAATCCCATTTTTACCCAAAATTCCTTTTTCCCCAAAATTTCCAATTTTTTCCCCAAAAATTCCAATTTTTACCCCAAAATCCCATTTTTACCCAAAAAATCCCCATTTTTACCCCAAAAATCCTCTTTTTCCCCCAAATTTCCGTTTTTTATCTCCCAAATTCCTCTTTATTTTTTCCCCCAAATTTCCAATTTTTTCCCAAATTTCCAAATTTTTCACCCAAAAATTCCCTTTCTACCCCCAAATATCCAACTTTTTTCCAAAATTTACCATTTTTTACCCAAAGAAATCCCATTTTTGCCCAAAGAAATCCCATTTTGACCCAAAAATTCCTCTTTTTCCCCCAAAAATCCCATTTTTAACCCCCAAAATTCCTCTTTTTCCCCCAAAATTTCCCATTTTTTACCCAAAAATCCATTTTCTTACCCCAAAATTCACTTTTTCCCCCAAATTTCCAGTTTTTTCCCCCCCGAATTTCCAATTTTTTTTTCCTAAAAATTCCAATTTTTTTCCTAAAATCCCATTTTTTCACCCCAAAATTCCCATTTTTTCCCCAAAATTCCCCTTTTCCTTTTTTCCCCAGAATTTTCCCATTTTGGGGCACTCCCACCCCAAATTTCGGATTTTCCCCAAAATGTCCCATTTTTTACCCCAAAATTCACTTTTTTTCCCCAAATTTCCATTGTTTCCCCAAAAATCCCAATTTTTCCCCCAAAAATCGTTTTACCCCCAAAAATCCCATTTTTACCCAAAAATTCTTTTTACCCCTAAAATTCTATTTTTACCCTAAAACTCCAATTTTTTCCCCAAAAATTTTGCATTTTTCCCCCAAAATTTCCCATTTTATTCTAAAATTTCCATTTTTACCCAAAAATCTCTTTTTCCCCCCCCAAATTTCCGTTTTATCTCCCCAAATTCCCTTTATTTTTTCCCCCCAAATTTCCAATTTTTTTCCCAAATTTCCAAATTTTTCACCCAAAAATTCCCTTTTCTACCCCCAAATATCCAACTTTTTTTCCAAAAATTTACCATTTTTTACCCAAAGAAATCCCATTTTTTACCCAAAGAAATCCCATTTTTGACCCAAAAAATTCCTCTTTTTTCCCCAAAAAAATCCCATTTTTTAACCCCCAAAATTCCTCTTTTTTTCCCCCAAAATTTCCCATTTTTTACCCAAAATTTCCCCATTTTTCACCCAAAAATCCTTTTATTCCCCCAAATTTCCAGTTTTTTCCCTCGAATTTCCAATTTTTTTCCTAAAAATTCCAATTTTTTTCCCAAAATCCCATTTTTACTCTAAAAATCCCATTTTTTCCCTAAAATCCCATTTCTACCCAAAATTCCATTTTCTAACCAAAATTCCAATTTTTACCCAAAAAATCCATTTTTTAACCCCCAAAATCCATTTTTACCCCATAAAATCCCTTTTTCCTCAAAATTCAATTCTTTACCCAAAACCCCCCATTTTTTACCCTAAAAAATCTCTTTTTCCCCAAATTTCCGCTTTTTATCTCCCAAATTTCCTTTTTTTTTCCCCCCAAATTTCCCATTTTTCCCCTAAATTTCCAAATTTTTTACCCAAAATTCCTTTTTACCCTAAATTTATTTTTACCTTAAAAGCTCCAATTTTTCCCCCAAAATTTCGCATTTTTTCCCCCCAAAATTTCCCATTTTTTACCCAAAAAATCCCAATTTTTTTACCCAAAAATTCCCTTTTTTCCCCCCAAAATTTCCCATTTTTTACCCAAAAATTCACCTTTTTTCCCCCAAAATTTCCAATTTCTTTCCCCAAAAATCCAATTTTTTACCCAAAAAATCCCATTTTCCACCCAAAATTCTCCAATTTTTTACCCCAAAAATCCATTTTTTATCCCAAAATCCCATTTTTAATCCCCAAAATTTCCCATTTTTTCCCCCAAATTTCCAGTTTTTTTCCCTCCGAATTTCCAATTTTTTTTCCTAAAAATTCCAGGTTTTTACCCAAAATTTCCTAATTTTTACTCCAAAAATCCCCTTTTTTTCCACCAAAATTTCGCATTTTTTTACCCCAAAATCCCCATTTTTCCCCCAAAAAATCCCATTTTTTAACCCCCAAAATTCCTCTTTTTTCCCCCAAAATTTCCCATTTTTTACCCAAAAATTCTCCATTTTTTACCCAAAAAATCCCATTTTTTCCTCCCAAAATTTCCCAATTTTTTCCCCCAAAAAATCCATTCTTACCCCAAAATCCCATTTTTTTAACCCCAAAATTCTCCTAATTTTTTCCCCCCCAAAAATCCTATTTTTTACTCCAAAATTCTCTTTTTTTCCCCCCAAAATTTCCCAATTTTTTAGCCAAAAAATCCCCATTATTCACCCAAAAATTTTCCATTTTTACCCCAAAAAATCCCATTTTTTCCCCAAAAAATATCACATTTTTAACCCCAAAAATTCCCCATTTTTTTTACCTCAAAATCCCCGTTTTTTCCCCCAAAATTCACTTTTTTTTCCCAAAAAAATCCAATTTTTTTACCCAAAATTTCACTTTTTTACCCCCAAATATCCAATTTTTTTTCCAAAAAATTTCCATTTTTTACCCAAAAAATTCCAATTTTTCCCCCAAAAAATTATTTTTTTCACCCCCAAATTCCCCCTTTTTTCCCCAAATTTCCCATTTTTTTCCCCAAATTTCCAATTTTTTTCCCAAAATTCCCATTTTTCCCCCAAAAAACTCCCTTTTTTTTCCCCAAAATTCCCCTTTTTTCCCCAAAATTCCCATTTTTCCCTTTTTCCCCCAAATTTGGGATTTTTTGGGTTTTCCAGGGGCTGCCGGGACCCCAAGGAGCCGCCGGAGCCCCGGGAGAGCAGGTGGGGGAGGGGCCGCGGGATTTTGGGGGATTTTGGGGGATTTTGGGAAATTTTGGGGGATTTTGGGGAATTTTGGGAAATTTTGGGGGATTTTGGGAAATTTTTGGGAGATTTTTGGGGAATTTTGGGAAATTTTGGGGATTTTGGGGAATTTGGGGAAATTTTAAAATTTTGGGGAATTTTGGGAAATTTTGGGGATTTTGGGGAAAATTTGGGAGATTCTTGGGGTGGATTTTGGGAATTTTGGGGAATTTTGGGATTTTGGGGATTTTAAATTTTGGGAAAATTTGGGAGATTCTTGGGGTGGATTTTGGGAATTTTGGGGAATTTTGGGGAATTTTGGGAAATTCTGGGGAATTTTGGGGAATTTAGGGAAATTTTGGGAATTTAGGGAATTTTGGGGGATTTTGGGGAACTTTGTGGATTTTGGGGTAACTCTCATGAATTTTGGGGAAATTTGGGGAATTTGGGGAAACCTTGGAAATTTTGGGCAATTCTGGGAGATCTTGGGGAACTTTGGGGGAATTTTGGGAAATTTTGGGAAATTTTGGGAATTTTGGGAATTTTGGGGATTTTGGGGAACTCTTAGGATTTTAGTAAATTTTATGGAATTTTGGGAGATTTTGGGGATTTTTGGGAATTTTGGGGAAATTCTTGGGGGATTTTGGGGAAATTTTGGGAATTTTGGGGAAATTTTGGATATTTTGGGGAATTTTGGGAGATATTGGGAATTTTGGGAATTTTGGGAAATTTTGGGAATTTTGGGGATTTTGGGGAATTTTGGGAGTGATTTTATGAATTTTTGGGAGATTTTGGGGAATTTTGGGGAATTTTGGGGAATTCTGGGGATTTTGGGAATTTGGGGAAATTTTTGGGAAATTTTGGAGAATTTTTGGGGATTTTGGGGAATTTTGGGAAATTTTGGGGATTTTGGGGGATTTTGGGTAACTTTGGGAATTTTGAGGGATTTTGGGGGAGATTTTGGGAAATTTTGGGGAATTTTGGGAGATTTTTGGGGGAATTTTGAGGAATTTTGGGGAATTTTCTCGGATTTTTGGGAGGATTTTGGGGGAGATTTTTGGGGAATTTTGGGAAATTTTGAGAATTCTGGGGATTTGGGAATTTTGGGGAATTTTGGGAATTTTTAGTAATTTTAGGAGATTTTGGGGAATTTTGGGGGATTTTGGGAAATTTTGGGAAATTTTTGGAGGCATTTTGGGAATTTTGGGAGATTTTGGGAATTTTTGGGGGGATTTTGGGGAATTTTGGGGGAATTTTGAACTTTTGGGAGATTTTGGGAATTTTGGGAACTTTTGGGAATTTTGGGGGAATTTTGGCAATTTTTGGGGAATTTTGGGATTTTGGGAAATTTTGGGAAAATTTGGGAAATTTTGGGGGAGATTTGGGGAATTTTGGGAACTTTTGGGAGATTTTGGGAATTTTGGGAATTTTGGGGATTTTGGGATTTTGGGGAGATTTGGGAATTTTGAGGGATTTTGGGAATTTTGGGAATTTTGGGGAATTTTGGGGAATTTTGGGAGATTTTGGGGAATTTTGGGGGAATTTTTGGGAGATTTTGGGAATTTTGGGAATTTTGATGAATTTTGGGAATTTTGGGATTTTGGGAGACTTTGGGAGATCTCGGTTTTTGGGGAATTTCTGTCCAATTTTGGGATAATTCTTGGTCGATTTTAAATGGTTTTGGGATAATTTTACCGATTTTGGGTCAATTTTAGGCTGATTTTGGGATAATTTTGGGATAATTCTTGGTTTATTTTGGGATAATTTTGGGATAATTTTGGGTCGATTTTGGGCCGCATTTCTGATTGCCGATTTTGGGCTGATTTTGGGCTGAATTTGGCAGATTTTAGATGACTTTGGGATAATTTTGGGTCGATTTTGGATGCTGATTTCTGGGGATAACTTTGGACTGATTTTGGGATAATTTTAAATGATTTTGGGATAATTTTGGGTTTTGATAATTTTGGGCTGATTTTGGGTGATTTGGGACGATTTTGGGCTGATTTTGGGCTGGTTTTGTTCTGATTTCAGGGCTGATTTTGGGTTGATTTGGGCTGATTTTGGGATAATTTTGTCGATTTTGGGATAATTTTGGGATAATTTTGGGTCGGTTTTTATTGATTTTGGGCTGAATTTGGGATAATTTCAGCTGATTTTGGGATAATTTCGCTGATTTTGGGATAATTTTGGGATAATTTTGGGCCATAGATTTTGGGCTGATTTTGGCTGATTTTGACCCCAAATTTCCGCAGAGGGTCCCCTAGGGCCGGCCGGGCTGCTGGGATGCCGATCCGACTTGAGCCCCGTGAGTCCCCAAAATCCCCAAAACCCCAAACCCCAAAACCCCCCAAAAAATCCCTAAATTTGAGGTCTGGGGCTCCCCAAATTTTGGGTCCCCCCCAAATTTTTTTTGTCCTCTCCGCCAGGGTCACTCCAGGCAAGGAGGGACCTCTCCCAAGCGGAAAAGGCGTGCCAGGTGACTCAAAATCCTGCAAGTCAAAAATCTTCCCATAAATCCTCCAAATCCAACTGCTCTCAAAAAATCCCAAAATTCCCCAAATCCTATCCGAAAATCCCAAAATTCCCAAAATCCCACCCCCAAAAATCCCAAAATTCCCCAAAATCCCATCCGAAAAATCCCAAAATTCCCCCAAACCCCGCAAAATCTCGCCCCAAAAATCCTAAAATTGCCTCTAAACCCCCAAAATCCCAACCCAAAAAAATCTCAAAATTTATCAAAATCCTCTCCTAAAAACCTCCCAAATTGCCCCTAAAATCCATCCCAAAATCCCAAAATTCCCAAAGTCCCACCTCAAAAAAAATCCCAAAATTCTCCAAAATCCCACCCCAAAAATCCCAAAATTCCCCAAAATCCTCTCAAAAAAATCCCCAAAATTTCCCCAAAATCCCTCCCAAAACCCCAAAATTCCCCTAAAGGCCCAGCCAAAAATCCTAAAATTCTCAAAATCCTTCCCAAAACTCCCCCAAAAACACTCCAAAATCCCCAAAAACTTGCACCCCAAAAATCCTAAAATTCCCCTAAAATCCCACTTAAAAATCCCAAAATCCCACTCCAAAATCCTAAAATTGCCCCAAAATCCTCTCCAAAAAAAACCCCAAAACCCCAAAATCCCACCCAAAAATCCTAAAATCCCACTCCAAAATCCCAAAATTGCCCCAAAATCCTCTCCCAAAAATGCCCCCAAAAATGCCAAAATCCCACCCTAAAAAATCCCAAAATTCCAAAAAATCCTCCAAAACCCTAAAATACCCCAAAATCCCACCCCAATAAATCCCCAAATCCACCTCTGCAAAAATCCCAAAATTGCCCCAAAATCCATCCCAAAACTCCCAAAATTCCCAAAATCCCACCCTCAAAAATCCTCCAAACAACCCCACCACCAAAAATCCAAAATTCCCTAAAATCCCACCTCAAAAAAAGTCCCAAAATTCCCAAAATCCTCCAAAACCCCAAAATTTCTCTAAAATCCCACCTCAAAATCCTCCAAAATCCCAGCCACCTAAAAATCCCAAAATTTCCCCAAAATCCTTCCCTAAAATCCCCAAAAATCATCCTAACTCCAAAATTCCTAAAATCCCACCCCTAAAATTCCCCAAATCCACTCCAAAAATCCTAAAATCCCTTAAAAAAAGCAAACCCCAAAATCCCACCTAAAAACCTAAAATTCCCAAAAATCCTCCCTAAAAACCCCAAACTCGCAAAATTTCCCAAAATCCTACCTCAAAAATCCTCCAAAACCCAAATCCCCAGAAAAACTCTAAACTCCCCAAATCCTCCCAAAATACCCCAAAACCCTAAACTACTCCAAAAAATCCTAAATTTCCAAAATCCCCTCCCCAAAATCCTCCAAAATCCCACCCCAAAAACCCCCAATATTCCCCAAAATCCCATCCGTAAAATCGCAAATTCCCCTAAACCCCGAATCTCGCCAAAACCCAAAATTTTCTAAATCCTTCCTAAAACTTCCAAAACCCAAAATCCATCCTAAAAAAACCCTTAAAATTCTAAAATCCTCCTCCAAAATCCTCAAAATTGCCCCTAAATCCTTCCCAAAAAAATCCTCAAATTTCCTAAAACCCACCCAAAAACCTCCTAAAATCTCTCAAAATCCCACCCAAAAATCCCCTAAAACTCCACATCCCCAAAATTCCCAAAATCCTCCTCAAAATTCTCCCCAAAAACCCCAAATTCATCCAAGAATCCCTAAAATCTCAGAATTTCCCCAAAATCCCACCACAAAAATCCCAAAATCCCACGAAAATCCCCTAAAATTTCCCCAAAATTCCACCTAAAATCCCCCAAAACCCGCAAATGCTACCCAAAAATCCTAGAATTCCCTAAAATCCTCCTAAAATCTAAATTCCGCCAAAATCCATCCTAAAAATCCTCAAATTTCTCCAAAATCCCACCCCCAAACCCCCAAAATCTCAGTACTCCAAAAATCCTATGAAAATTTCTAAAATCCCCTCCTCCCTAAAAACTCCTAAATTGCCCCAAAAATCCATCCTAAAACCCTAAAATTCCCCGAAATCCCACCTCAAAAAATCCCAAAATTTCCTAAAATCCTCTCCTAAAATCCCCCAAAACCACTCCAAAATTGCAAAAATCCTGCACTTCTCAAAATCCTAAATTCCCTAAAATCCTCTCCTAAAATCCCAAAATTCCCCTAAAATCCCACTCCCAAAAAACCCGAAATTTCTCTCAAAATCCTCCCCAAAAATCCCCCAAAAAACCACTCCAAAATCCCCTAAAATCCTCTCTCCAAAAAACCCTAAAATTGCCAAAAATCCTGGCATAAAAACCCTAGAACTCCCCGTTAAAATCCCATCCGGAAAATCCCCAAAATTCCTAAAATTCTAAATCCCACCTCAAAACAAAATTACCAAATCCTCCAAAACCCTAAAACCTGCAAAATCCTACCTAAAATTCCAGCAATATTGTAAACTGAAACGGGGCATACCAT
>JAKWBO010000211.1:0-81139 GCA_034336685.1 Luscinia luscinia | reverse complement strand
AGAGACTGGGGAAATCCCTGGGAGATCCTGGGGGGAGATCCCTGGGAGAGCTGGGAGAGACTGGGGAGATCACCGGAGATCACTGGGAGAGACTGGGAGATCATGGAGAGATCCTGGGAGATCACTGGGAGAGACTGGGGAGATCCCTGGGAGAAACTGGGAGAGACTGGGGAAATGATGGAGAGATCCTGGGAGATCACTGGGAGAGCCTGGGAGATCACTGGGAGATCCTGGGAGATCACTGGGAGAGACTGGGAGAGAATGGGAGATCACTGGGAGATCACTGGGAGAGACTGGGGAGATCACTGGGACAGACTGGGAGAGACTGGGAGAGACTGGAAAGATCACTGGGAGAGACTGGGGAGATCCCAGGGAGAGTCTGGGGGATCCAGGGGATCCTGGGAGAGCTTTGGGTGATCTGGGGGATCTGGGGATCCTGTTCCCACAGAGCAGGGTCTGCCCCAACTCCCAAGTGACCCCAGGTGATGCAATCCCCTCAGGTGACCTCAGGTACCCCAGGTTCTCCCAGGTGATCCATCCCATCCCCCCCCGGTGACCTCAGGATGACCCCAGGTGACCCCTAGATGACCTTCGGTGACCCCATCACTGCCCAGGTGAGTCCAGGATGACCCCAGTTGAGCCCTGGATGACCCCAGGTGAGTCCAGGATGACCCCAGGTGAGTCCAGGATGACCCCAGGTGACCCCAGGTGAGCCCTGCATGACCCCAGGTGAGCCCTGGATGACACCTGCATGACCCCAGAGTGAGCCCTGCATGACCCCAGGTGACACCTGCATGACCTCAGAGCAAGCCCTGCATGACCCCAGGTGACCCCAGGTGAGCCCAGGATGATCCCAGGTGACCCTGGATGACCCTCTGTGACCCATCACTGCCCAGGTGACCCCAGGTGACCCATGATGCCCCAGGTGCCCCCAGGTGAGTCTAAGATGACCCCAGGTGACTCCAGGATAACCCTATGATGTCCCCAGGTGCCCCCAGAGTGACCCCAGGATGACCCCAGGTGCCCCCAGGTGACCCCATGATGCCCCAGGTAACCCCAGGTGAGTCAGGATGACCCCATGATGACCCCAGGTGAGCCCAGGTGCCCCCAGGTGACCCAGGATGCCCCCAGGTGACCCCAGGATGACCCCAGGTGCCCCAGGTGAGCACAGGATGACCCCATGATGACCCCAGGTGACGCCAGGTGAGCCCTGCACGCCCCAGGTGACCCCAGGTGACCCATGATGACCCCATGATGACCCCAGGTGAGCCCAGGATGACCCCAGGTGAGCCCTGGATGACCAGAAGTGACACCAGGCGACCCATGATGACCCCAGGTGCCCCGAGGTGCCCCCAGGTGACCCCAAGATGACCCCAGGTGCCCCAGGTGACCCCAGGATGACCCCAGGTGCCCCCAGGTGACCCCATGATGCCCCAGGTAACCCCAGGTGAGTCCAGGGATGACCCCATGATGACCCCAGGTGAGCCCAGGTGCCCCCAGGTGACCCAGGATGCCCCAGGTGACCCCAGGTGCCCCAGGTGAGCACAGGATGACCCCATGATGACCCCAGGTGGCGCCCAGGTGGGCCCTGCACGCCCCAGGTGACCCAGGTGCCCCAGGTGACCCCATGATGACCCCAAGATGACCCAGGTGCCCCCAGGTGACCCATGATGACCCCAGGTGCCCCGAGGTGACCCCAGGTGAGCCCAGGATGACCCCAGGTGCCCCCAGGATGACCCCAGGTGCCCCCAAGATGACCCCAGGTGCCCCAGGTGAGCACAGGATGACCCCAGGTGCCCCCAGGTGACCATGAGTGACCCGATGAGCCCAGGATGCCCCTAGGTGACCCCAGGTGAGCCCTGGATGACCACAGGTGACACCAGGTGACCCATAATGACCCCAGGTGCCCCGAGGTGCCCCCAGGTGCCCCTAAGATGACCCCAGGTGCCCCCAGGTGACCCAGGATGCCCCCAGGTGACCCCAGGATGACCCCAGGTGCCCCAGGTGCCCCCAGGTGAGCACAGGATGACCCCATGATGACCCCAGGTGACGCCAGGTGAGCCCTACACGCCCCAGAGTGACCCCAGGTGACCCATGATGACCCCATGATGACCCCCAGGTGAGCCCAGGATGACCCCAGGTGAGCCCTGGATGACCAGAGAGTGACACCAGGTGACCCATGATGACCCCAGGTGCCCCGAGGTGCCCCAGGTGACCCCAAGATGACCCCAGGTGCCCCAGGTGACCCCATGATGACCCCAAGATGACCCCAGGTGCCCTAGGTGAGCACAGGATGACCCCAGAGTCTTTAGGTGCCCCCAGGTGAGCCGTACCTGCTCCTTGAGGCGCCCGATGCTAACTGGGGCTGCACCCGCGAGGGTGATACTGCACGAGGAGGTGGCGTCCTCCACCCCACCTGCAAACTGGGAGCGGGGGGGGGAAACTGGGAGGTGAGACTGGGCACACTGGGAAGCGGGGAGAAAACTGGGATGTGAGACTGGGCACACTGGGAATGATAGGAGATACTGGGATGTGAGACTAGGCACACTGGGAACGGTGGGGAAACTGGGAGGTGAGACTGGGCACACTGGGAACGGGAGTGAGAAACTGGGAGGTGAGACTGGGCATACTGGGGAATACTGGGATGTGAGACTGGGCATACTGGGACATGCTGGGATGTGAGACTGGGCATACTGAGAGAACAGTGGGACATACTGGGATGTGAGACTGGGCATGCTGGGAATGGTGGAGCAAACTGGGAGGTGAGACTGGGCACACTGGGAAAGAGAGAGAGAAAAGAAGAGAAGAAGAGAAAAGAGAAAGAAGGGAAAAGGAAGGAAAGGAAGGGAAGGGAAGAGGGAAAGGAAAAGGGAAAAAAGGGAAAAAAGGAAAAAGAAAAAAGGAAAAAAGGGAAAAAGGGAAAAAGGAAAAGAAGGGAAAGGAAAGGAAAGGAGAGAAGGAAAGGAAAGGAAAGGAAAGAGAAAGGGAAAAGGAAAGGAAAAGGAAAGGAAAGGAAAGGAAAGGAAAGGAAAGGAAAGGAAAGGAAAGGAAAGGAAAGGAAAGGAAAGGAAAAGGAAAGGAAAGGAAAGGAAAGGTGAGAAGAAGGGAAGGGGCTGGGGAGGAAGAGAGGGAGGAAGGCAGGATGATGGCGAGGATGAGGGATGATGATGAGGATGAGGATGAGGATGATGAGGAAGAATGAGGATAAGGGATGAAGGAGGATGAAAGATGAGGAGGAAACAGAAAGCAGGATAAGAATGAGAAGGAAGAGATGAGAAACAGGATAATAATGATGAAGATAATGAGGATGATAAGCAGGAGAGAGGATGAAAGAAAGGAAGATAATAGAGGATGATGAAAGTGAAGATGAAAGTGAGGAGTAGATAGAGGATGAAAATGATGATGAGAGGAGGAGGATGAGAAGAGAGGAGGATACTGAGGATGATAGGGATAATGAAGAGTGAGAGATGAAAGTAGGGATGACAAGAATGAGATGGATAATGAGGATGAGGAGAGGAGATGCTGAGGATGATGAGGATGAAGAGTAAGAATGGTAAAGGATAAGAGAGGATGAAGATAATAAGGATGATAGAGATGATGAAGGTAGAGAGATAGAAAGGTAGAGAGATGAAGAGTGAGAGATGAAGAGTGAGAATAGCAGAGATGAAGAGATGCGAGGATGAGGATAGAGGATGATAAGAGGATGATGAGGATGAAGATAATAAGGGATGATGAGAGATGATGAAAGTGAGGATGAAGGTAGGAGAAAGTAAGAGAGATAGAAAGGTGAGGATAGACAAGGGATGAGGAGGAGGAAGAAACAGAGATAATGAGGATAGTGAGGATGATGGGGATGATGAAAGGTAGAGGATGAAGGTGAGGGATGATAAGGATGAAGGTGAGGATGATGAGGATGAAGATGATGATGAGGAGGAGGAGGAAGGCAGGAGGATGCTGAGGATGCTGAGGATGATGGGGATGATGAAGGTGAGGATGAAGGTGAGGATGAAGGTGAGGATGAAGGTGAGGATGATGAGGATGAGGAGAAGGAGGATGATGAGGATAGAAGATAATGAGGATGGGGATGATGAAGGTGAGGATGAAGGTGAGGATGAAGGTGAGGATGAAGGTGAGGATGAAGGTGAGGATGACGAGGATGAGGAGGGAGGAGGATGAGGATGATGAGGATGATGAAGGTGAGGATGAAGGTGAGGATGAAGGTGAGGATGAAGGTGAGGATGACGAGGATGAGGAGGAGGAGGATGAGGAGGAGGATGATGAGGATGATGAAGGCGAGGATGAAGGTGAGGATGATAAGGATGAAGGTGAGGATGATGAGGATGAAGATGATGATGAGGAGGAGGAGGAAGGCAGGAGGATGCTGAGGATGCTGAGGATGATGGGGATGATGAAGGTGAGGATGAAGGTGAGGATGAAGGTGAGGATGAAGGTGAGGATGACGAGGATGAGGAAGGCACAGCCCTGACCTGATGTCGGCTCCGGGCTCGCTGTCCCTCAGGGTGACGCTCAGCTCTGCGTGGCGCCGGGCCAGCGCCACCGAGCGCTCTGCGCCGCAGCGGCGGTGTCACCCAGGGAGATGGCACGGGACAGGGACACGGCCAGCTCCTCTGGGGACACGGGGACATCAGCAGGGACACACGGACACACGGACAGACAGACAGACAGACACACACAGACACACACACACCGCGCTCTGCGCCGCAGCGGCGGTGTCACCCAGGGAGATGGCACGGGACAGGGACACGGCCAGCTCCTCTGGGGACACGGGGACATCAGCAGGGACACACGGACACACGGACAGACACAGGGACACACAGACAGACACAGGGACACAGGGACACACACACAGACAGACACACACTGTGTTCCCAAGGGCAATGGCCTGGGACAGGGACAGTGCCAGCTCTTCTGGGGACACCATGGGGACACTGGGGGGACAGCGGGGGTGGCACCCACAGCCCCCTGGGGCAGGACTGGGGACATGGGGACATCAGGGGTGGCACCCACAGCCCCCTGAGGCAGGACTGGGAACATGGGGACACCAGGGGTGGCACATAGAGACACCCAGGGTGGCAATGGGGACACTGGGGACACCGGGGATGGCACACAGAGACACCCAGGGTGCAATGGGGACACTGGGGTGACACTGGGGACACCAGGGGTGGCACCCAGAGCCCCATCCCAGGGACACAGCGGGGACAGGAGGTGACACCACAGGAATGTCCCCCTAGGAAGGGCTGTCCCCACCCCCATGCCTGCAGAGGTGGCACTTGGGGACGCGGAATTCCCGAATTTTCAAATTCCCAAATTCCCGAATTCCCAAATTCCTGAATTCCCAAATTCCCGAATTACGAATTCCCAAATTCCTGAATTTACGAATTTCCGAATTCCCAATTTTCCAAATTCCCGAATTCCCAAATTCCCGAATTCCCAAATTCCGGAATTCCCAAATTCCTGAATTTCCAAATTGCCGAATTCCCAAATTCCGCAATTCCCAAATTCCTGAATTTCCAAATTCCCAAATTTCTGAATTCCCAAATTCCGGAATTCCCAAATTCCTGAATTTCCAAATTCCCGAATTCCCGAATTCCCAAATTCCTGAATTTCCAAATTCCTGGATTCCCGAATTCCCAAATTCTGGATTCCCAGATTCCCAAATTCCCGAATTTCTGAATTTCCGAATTCCGAATTCCTGAATTTCCAAATTCCCAAATTTCCAAATTCCCAAATTCCTGAATTTCCAAATTCCCAGATTTCTGAATTCCTGAATTCTCGAATTTTGGAATTTCCGAATTCCCGATTCCAATTTCGAATTCCCGATTCCCGAATTCCTGAATTCCCAAATTCCCAGATTCCCAAATTCCCGAATTCCCAAATTCACGAATTCCCAGATTCCCAAATTCCCGAATTCCCAAATTCCCGAATTCCCGAATTCCCGAATTCCCAAATTCCCGGACTCCCGGGCCCGGTACCTGTCTGGGCCAGCTCCAGGGCCCGCGCCTGCTCCGTGTCCTGCTCGGGGCCCTCGGGGGGTGGCGCCGGCGCTGTCCCCGTGTCACCCTCGGGGGCTGCGGGGACACGGCGGGGACGGGGCTGGCACGGCTGGGACGGCTGGCACCAGCCCGTGTCACTGTCACCGTGTCACTGTCACTGTCACTGTGTCACTGTCACTGTGTCACTGTCACCGTGTCACTGTGTCATTGCCATTGTCACTGTCACTGTGTCATTGTGTCACTGTCACTGTGTCACTGTGTCATTGCCATTGTCACTGTCACTGTGTCACTGTCACCGTGTCACTGTCACTGTGTCACTGTGTCATTGCCATTGTCACTGTCACTGTGTCACTGTCACCGTGTCACTGTCACTGTGTCACTGTGTCATTGCCATTGTCACTGTCACTGTGTCACTCTCACTGTCACTGTGTCACTGTCACCGTGTCACTGTGTCACTCTCACTGTAACTGTGTCACTGTCACTGTGTCACTGTCACTGTCACCGTGTCACTGTCACTGTGTCAATGCCACTGTGTCACTGTGTCACTCTCACTGTGTCACCGTGCCACTGTGTCACTCTCACTGTGTTACTCTCACTGTGTCACTGTCACTGTCCCCAATCCCACAATGTCCCCAATATCCTCAATGCCCCCACTGTCCCCAGTGTCCCCAATCCCCCAATGTCCCCCGATGTCCCCCAGTGTCCCCAATCCCCTACTGTCCCTGTCCCACACCTCCCTCAGCGAGCTGCTCAGCACTGTGTCCCCAGTGTCCCCAATGTCCCCATATCCCCAATCCCCAATCCCCCCAATCCCCCAGTGTCCCCTGTCCCTGTCCCACCTCTCCGGCCTCCCTCAGCGTAGCTGCTCAGCACTGTGTCCCCAGTGTCCCCAATCCCCTTAATGTCCCCAATGTCCCCATATCCCCAGTGTCCCCAGTGTCCCCTGTCCCACCTCTCCGTGCCTCCCTCAGCGAGCTGCTCAGCACTGTCCACCACTGCTGCGCTCTCAGCTCCTCGGGGAACCTCAGCGCCACCGTCCCCGCTGTCCCCGCTGTCCCCGCTGTCCCCTCTGCCGGCCCCGGGGTCCCCTCTGTCCCCTCTGTCCCCTCCGTCCCCGGCCCCGCCGGCAGGCAGCTGCAGCTCGTGGCTCGTGGGGCCGCACACGCGGTAGGAAACGTCCATAGGTCGAACTCGGCCAGGGGCTGCGGGGACAGGGACAGTGGGGACACCGGGAGATTGGGGACACTGGGGGACTGGGGACACTGGGGGATTGGGGACACTGGGGGGATTGAGACAGTGGGGAATTAGGGATTGGGGGACACTGGGGACAGTGAGGGGATTGGGGACAGTGGGAGACACTGGGGTGGACTGGGGACACTGGGGGATTGGGGACATTGGGGGGATTGGGGACACTGGGGGATTGGGGACACTGGGGGGATTGGGGATTGGGGACATTGGGGACACTGGGGACAGTGCGTGGATTTGGGACATTGGGAACATCAGGGACATTGGGGACACTGGGGGACATGGGGACACTGGGGGACATTGGGGACATGGGGACACTGGGGGACATTGGGGACATTTGGACATTGGGGATAGGGACAGACGGACACAGGGACATGGGGACATGGACAGGGAGGGGATTCCCAAACCCCTCCCCTCCCCCTCCCCTCCCCTCACCGCGCCGCCCCCCGCCTCCGCCAGCCGCAGCCCCAGGCGGAAGCGCCGCCGCCCGTCGGTTCCCGGTTGCACGCTGAGCTGCAGGCGCAGCGCGGCGGCTGCTCCGGCGGAAGGAAGGAGGCGGCAGGGCGCCGCCAGCTCGGCCCGAGCCGCCATCAGCACCGTGAGGGGAGCGGCTGCCGGCGCTCCGGGCGCCGCCATGGCGGCCCCGCCACTTCCGGCTTCCCCGCCGGCGCGCGGCCCGCCTTCAAACGCGGTCGTTCCGTTCCGGGAAACGCGGCGGCGCGCGCGGGAGTTCCGCGGGAGGAGAGTTCCGCCCCGCCCCGCTGTGATTGACAGCTGCTCCCCCCGTCTTTGTCCGCGCCAGCCAATCACAGCTCCGAGCGCCCCCGCGGTGGGCGGGTCTACATGCTCTGTGCTGACTGACGCTGACTTTAACCAATGAAAGGCGAGCGTGGCGGTGATTGACAGCTCTTCTCTCCAATGGCATCGCGGGCCGCGGGCGCCGCTCGGGCGGGGCCGGCGCGGGAGGGGCGGTGGCGCCGCTGTTGCCGTCCGGTGCCGCAGGAGAAGGTCGCTCGCTCGCTCGCTCGCTCCGGGGGACTCCCAGCATCTCGCTCAGCCGCTCCCGCCGTCCCGAGCACTCGGGGACATGTCGAGGTGGGCGAAAGCCCGGTGGGCCGGCGCCAGACGGCGGACGGCGGCCGCGGCACACTCGCCCTCCTCGAGCTTTCCCCGGAGACGCCTCCCTTTACACGCGCCCCGAGCCTGAAGGCGCTGCTACGGCGAGGAGACACCGATAGGGAGCAGGACGCTCCGGTAAGCCCGCACGGCCCGCCGCCCCCTCCTTTGCGCGCCCAGAAGCCGCGCGGACTACAACTCCCAGCGTGCCCCGCGCCGAACAGGCAGGGCCTGGCACCGCGCGCGGCCGCGGGGCAGGATGGGAGCAGTAGTCCAGCCATGGTGAGGCTGGGCCGCCCGCGCGGGGCTTGCCGGGAGCTGTAGTCCTCCAGTATTGCGCTGCTAGGCGCCGCGCGGGGCATGCCGGGAGCTGTAGTCCGCCAGTATTGCTGTTATAGGCGCCGCGCGGGGGATGCCGGGAGCTGTAGTCCGCCAGTATTGCGGTTATAGGCGCCGCGCGGGGCATGCCGGGAGCTGTAGTCCGCCAGTATTGCGGTTATAGGCGCCGCGCGGGGCATGCCGGGAGCTGTAGTCCAGCGCGCGGGGCACGCCGGGACGGCACTTCCTATGGCGCCGCCCGCGAACAGGGGAGACTTTTCCGCGTTCTTTTTTTTCCTTTTTCTCTTCTTCCTCCTCCTTTTCCTCCTCCTTTTCCTCCTCTTCCTCTTTTTTCTCCCTCTCTGCTTCTCCTCCTGCGCCTGTCACCATTTCCTCCTTTGCGGTGCTCGGCCAGATCCACTTAAAATTCTTCTTCCTGTTTTTCTTCGCTTTCTCTTTTCCTTTTCTCTTCCTGTTTCCCCTTTTTTTTCCGCTTTCCTTTCATTTCTTCTTTTCCTCTCCTTCCTCCCGCTCCCATTCCCGCTTTTCCTGGAGGAATTTGGTGCCCCTCACTCACCTCCCCCTTCCCCTCCGGGGTTTCTCTCAGCGCTGGGAATTGTTCCCTGGGAATTTTCCTTGGGAATTTTCCTTGGGAATCGCCCCGGGAGGATGAAGCTGCTGGAGAATTCCAGCTTCGAGGCCATCAACTCGCAGCTGACCGTGGAGACGGGCGACGCCCACATCATTGGCAGGTGAGGGCCAGGGGAAGTTCGGGAATTCTGCTCCGGGAAAAGCTCTGGGAATTTGGGAATTCTGCTCCTGGAAAAGCTCAGGGAATTTGGGAATTCTGCTCCGGGAAAAGCTCAGGGAATTTGAGAATTCTGCTCCAGGAAAAGCTCAGGGAATTTGGGAATTCTGCTCCAGGAAAAGCTCTGAAAATCTGGGAATTCTGCCCTGGGAATCTGGGAATTCTGCTCCAGGAAAAGCTCTGAAAATCTGGGAATTTTGCCCTGGGAATCTGGGAATTCTGCTCCAGGAAAAGCTCAGGGAATTTGGGAATTCTGCTCCTGGAAAAGCTCTGAAAATCAGGGAATTCTTCCCCTGGGAATCTGGGAATTCTGCCCTGGGAATCTGGGAATTCTGCCCTGGGAAAAGCTCAGGGAATTTGGGAATTCTGCCCTAGGAATCTGGGAATTCTGCCCTGGGAAATGCTCAGGGAATTTGGGAATTCTGCTCCTGGAAAAGCTCTGAAAATCAGGGAATTCTTCCCCTGGGAATCTGGGAATTCTGCCCTGGGAATCTAGGAATTCTGGCCTGGGAAAAGTTCTGGGAATTTGGGAATTTGGGCCCTGGAAAAGCCCCAGGGATGAGGGAATTCTGACCCGGGAAAAGCTCTGAAAATCTGGGAATTCTGCCCCTGGGAATCTGGGAATTCTGCCCTGGGAAAAGCCCCAGGGATCAGGGAATGCTGCCCTGGGAAAAGCTCAGGAAATTTGGGAATTCTGCTCCAGGAATCTGGGAATTCTGCCCCTGGAAAAAACTCTGGGAATTTAGGAATTCTGGCCCAGGAGAAGGTCCTGGAGTTGGGGAATTCTGCTCCAGGAAAAACTCTGAATGTCTGGGAATTCTGCCCCTGGGAATCTGGGAATTCTGGCCTGGGAAAAGCTCAGGGAGTTTGGGAATTCTGGGCCTGGAAAAGCTCAGGGAGTTTGGGAATTCTGCCCTGGGAATCTGGGAATTCTGGCCTGGGAAAAGTTTTGGGAAGTTGGGGAATTCTGCTCCCGGAAAAGCTCTGAAAATCTGGGAATTCTGCCCCTGGGAATCTGGGAATTCTGGCCTGGGAGAAGTTCTGGGAAATTGGGAATTCTGGGCCTGGAAAAGGTCCTGGAGTTGGGGAATTCTGCCCCGGGAAAAGCTCTGAACATCAGGGAATTCTGTCCTGAGAAATCTGGGAATTCTGGCCCTGGAAAAACTCTGGGAATCTGGGAATTCTGCCCTGGGAAAAGTTCTGGGAATTTGGGAATTCTGGGCCTGGAAAAGCTCCAGAAATTTGGGAATTCTGACCTGGGAAAAGCTGTAAAAATCTGGGAATTCTGCCCCTGGTAAAAGTTCTGGGAATTTGGGAATTCTGCCCCAGGAAAAGGTCCTGGTGTTGGGGAATTCTGCTCCAGGAAAAACTCTGAATGTCTGGGAATTCTGCCCCTGGGAATCTGGGAATTCTGGCCTGGAAAAGCTCAGGGAGTTTGGGAATTCTGCTCCAGGAAAAGCTCTGAAAATCTGGGAATTCTGCCCCTGGGAATCTGGGAATTCTGCTCCTGGGAATCTGGAATTTCTGCCCTGGGAATCTGGGAATTCTGGGCTTGGAAAAGCTCAGGGAATTTGGGAATTCTGCTCCAGGAAAAGCTCTGAAAATCTGGGAATTCTGCCCCTGGAAAAAACTCTGGGAATTTGGGAATTCTGCCCCAGGAGAAGGTCCTGGAGTTGGGGAATTCTGCTCCAGGAAAAGCTCTGAAAATCTGGGAATTCTGCTCCAGAAATCTGGGAATTCTGCTCCTGGAAAAGCTCAGGGAATTTGGGAATTCTGCCCTGGGAATCTGGGAATTCTGCCCTGGGAAAAGCTCTGAAAATCTGGGAATTCTGCCCTGGGAATCTGGGAATTCTGCCCTGGGAAAAGCTCAGGGAATTTGGGAATTCTGCTCCTGGAAAAGCTCTGAAAATCAGGGAATTCTGCTCCTGGGAATCTGGGAATTCTGCCCTGGGAATCTGGAATTTCTGCCCTGGGAATCTGGGAATTCTGCCCTGGGAATCTAGGAATTCTGGCCTGGGAAAAGTTCTGGGAATTTGGGAATTTGGGCCCTGGAAAAGCCCCCAGGGATGAGGGAATTCTGACCGGGAAAAGCTCTGAAAATCTGGGAATTCTCCCCTGGGAATCTGGCAATTCTGCCCTGGGAAAAGCCCCAGGGATCAGGGAATGCTGCCCTGGGAAAAGCTCAGGAAATTTGGGAATTCTGCTCCAGGAATCTGGGAATTCTGCCCTGGGAAAAACTCAGGGAATTCTGGCCCAGGAGAAGGTCCTGGAGTTGGGGAATTCTGCTCCAGGAAAAGCTCTGAAAATCTGGGAATTCTGCCTTGGGAATCTGGGAATTTCTGCCCTGGGAATCTGGAATTTCTGCCCTGGGAATCTAGGAATTCTGGCCTGGGAAAAGTTCTGGGAATTTGGGAATTTGGGCCCTGGAAAAGCCCCCAGGGATGAGGAATTCTGACCCGGGAAAAGCTCTGAAAATCTGGGAATTCTGCCCTGGGAATCTGGGAATTCTGCTCCAGGAAAAGCTCTGAAAATCTGGGAATTCTGCCCTGGGAATCTGGGAATTCTGCCCTGGGAATCTGGAATTTCTGCCCTGGGAATCTGGGAATTCTGGGCTTGGAAAAGCTCAGGAATTTGGGAATTCTGCTCCAGGAAAAGCTCTGAAAATCTGGGAATTCTGCCCTGGGAATCTGGGGAATTCTGGCCTGGGAAAAGCCCCAGGGATCAGGGAATGCTGCCCTGGGAAAAGCTCAGGAAATTTGGGAATTCTACCCCTGGGAATCTGGGAATTCTGGGCCTGGAAAAATCTCTGAATATCTGGGAATTCTGCCCCTGGAAAAACTCTGGCAATTTGGGAATTCTGCCCCAGGAGAAGGTCCTGGAGTTGGGAAATTCTGCTCCAGGAAAAGCTCTGAAAATCTGGGAATTCTGCCTTGGGAATCTGGGAATTCTGGCCTGGGAATCTGGAATTTCTGCCCTGGGAATCTGGGAATTCTGCCCTGGGAATCTGGGAATTCTGCCCTGGGAAAAGCTCAGGGAATTTGGGAATTCTGCTCCTGGAAATGCTCTGAAAATCAGGGAATTCTTCCCTGGGAATCTGGGAATTCTGCCCTGGGAATCTGGAATTTCTGCCCTGGGAATCTGGGAATTCTGCCCTGGGAATCTAGGAATTCTGGCCTGGGAAAAGTTCTGGGAATTTGGGAATTTTGGCCCTGGAAAAGCCCCCAGGGATGAGGGAATTCTGACCCCGGGAAAAGCTCTGAAAATCTGGGAATTCTGCCCTGGGAATCTGGGAATTCTGCCCTGGGAAAAGCCCCAGGGATCAGGGAATGCTGCCCTGGGAAAAGCTCAGGAAATTTGGGAATTCTGCTCCAGGAATCTGGGAATTCTGGGCCTGGAAAAATCTCTGAATATCTGGGAATTCTGCCCCTGGAAAAACTCTGGGAATTTGGGAATTCTGCCCCAGGAGAAGGTCCTGGAGTTGGGGAATTCTGCTCCAGGAAAAGCTCTGAAAATCTGGGAATTCTGCCCTGGGAATCTGGGAATTCTGCTCCAGGAAAAGCTCAGGGAATCTGGGAATTCTGCCCTGGGAATCTGGGAATTCTGCCCTGGGAAAAGCTCTGAAAATCTGGGAATTCTGGCCTGGGAATCTGGGAATTCTGCCCTGGGAATCTGGAATTTCTGCCCTGGGAATCTGGGAATTCTGGGCTTGGAAAAGCTCAGGAATTTGGGAATTCTGCTCCAGGAAAAGCTCAGGGTATTTGGGAATTCTGCCCTGGGAATCTGGGAATTCTGCCCTGGGAAAAGCTCAGGGAATTTGGGAATTCTGCTCCAGGAAAAGCTCTGAAAATCTGGGAATTCTGCCCTGGGAATCTGGGAATTCTGTTCCTTGGAAAAAGCTCAGGGAATCTGGGAATTCTGCCCCGGGAAAAGCCCCAGGGATCAGGGAATGCTGCCCTGGGAAAAGCTCAGGAAATTTGGGAATTCTGCTCCAGGAATCTGGGAATTCTGCCCCTGGAAAAAACTCTGGGAATTTGGGAATTCTGGCCCAGGAGAAGGTCCTGGAGTTGGGGAATTCTGCTCCAGGAAAAGCTCTGAAAATCTGGGAATTCTGCTCCAGAAATCTGGGAATTCTGCCCGGAAAAGCTCTGAATATCTGGGAATTCTGTCCTGAGAAAAGCTGCAAGGATTCTGGAAATTGGGGAATTCTGCCCCTGGAAAATGTTCAGGAAATTTGGGAATTCTGTCCCTTAGAAAAAGCTCGGAGAATTTGGGAATTCTGCCCCTGAAAATGCTCAGGGAATTTGGGAATTTTGCCCCTGGAAAAGATCCAGGGGTTGGGGAATTCTGCTGCAGGAAAAGCTCTGAAAATCTGGGAATTCTGGCCTGGGAAAAGTTCTGGGAATTTGGGAATTCTGGGCCTGGAAAAGCTCCAGAAATTTGGGAATTTTGCCCCTGGGAATTCTGGGAATTCTGAGCCTGGAAAAACTCTTGGAATTCTGAACCTGGAAAAGCTCTGGGAATTGTCTGCCTGGAAAAGCTCTGGGAATCTGAGAATTCTGGGAATTCTGAGCCTGGAAGAACTCTGGGAATCTGAAAAAACTCTGGGAATTCTGGGTCTGGAAAAACTCTGGGAATTTGGGAATTCTGGGAATTCTGAGCCTGGAAAAACTCTGGGAATTCTGAACCTGGAAAAACTTTGGGAATCTCAGGATTCTGGGAATTCTGAGCCTGGAAAGACTCTGGGAATCTGGAAAAACTCTGGGAATTCTGGGTCTGGAAAAACTCTGGGAATTTTGAGCCTGGAAAAGCTTTGGGAATTGTCTGCCTGGAAAATCTCTGGGAATTCTGGGAATTCTGAGCCTGGAAAAACTTTGGGAATTCTGAACCTGGAAAAGCTCTGGGAATTCAGGGAATTCTGAGTCTGGAAAAGCTCTGGGAATCTCAGGAATCTGGGAATTCTGGGTCTGGAAAAACTTTGGGAATTCTGTGCCTGGGAAAGCTTTGGGAATTTTAGGAATCTGGGAATTCTAAGCCTGGAAAAGCTCTGGGAATCTGGGAATTCTGTGAATTCTGAGCCCGGAAAAACTATGGGAATCTGGGAATTCTGTGAATTCTGGGCCTGGAAAAACTCTGGGAATTCTGAACCTGGAAAAGCTCTGGGCATCTCAGGATTCTGGGAATTCTGAGCCTGGAAAAACTCTGGGAATCTGGGAATTCTGGGAATTCTGGGTCTGGAAAAACTCACGGAATCTCAGAATTCTGGGAATTTTGAGCCTGGAAAAGCTCTGGGAATCCTGCGAATTTTGGGTCTGGAAAAACTCTGGGAATCTGGGAATTCTGCTCTGGGAATCTGGGAATTCTGGGCCTGGAAAGAGTTTCACCTTTCCCCATTTTTCCCCCATTTTCCCCCCATTTTCCCATTTTCCCTCCCTTTTCCCCATTTTCCCATTTTTCCCCCATTTTCCCTTTTCCCCCCCTTTTCCCCCCATTTTCCCATTTCCCCATTTTCCCCCATTTTCCCATTTTCCCCCATTTTTCCCATTTTCCCCATTTCCCCCATTTTCCCTTTTCCCCATTTTCCCCCATTTTCCCTTTTTCCCCCATTTTCCCTTTTCCCCACATTTTTCCCCCATTTTCCCATTTCCCCCTTTTCCCCCCTTTTCCCCCTTTTTTCCCCATTTCCCCCTTTTCCCTCTATTTTCCCCCTTTTCCCCATTTTCCCCCATTTTCCCATTTCCCCCATTTTCCCCATTTTCCCCATTTTCCCATTTTTCCCCATTTTTTCCCCATTTTTCCCCCATTTTTCCCCATTTTTCCCATTTTTCCCATTTTCCCCCATTTTTCCCATTTTTCCCCCATTTTCCCATTTTCCCCATTTTCCCATTTTCCCCATTTTCCCATTTTTCCCCCATTTTCCATTTTCCCATTTTCCCCATTTTTCCCAATTTTCCCCATTTCCCCCATTTTTCCCATTTTCCCATTTCCCCCTTTCCCCCATTTTTCCTTTTCCCCACATTTTCCCCCATTTTCCCATTTCCCCCCTTTTCCCTCTATTCCCCCTTTTTCCCCACATTTTCTCCATTTTCCCCATTTCCCCCATTTTCCTAATTTTCCCCCCTTCCCCCATTTTTCCCCATTTTCCCATTTTCCCCATTTCCCCATTTTCCCATTTTCCCCTTTTCCCCATTTTTCCATTTTCCCCATTTCCCCATTTTTCCTAATTTTCCCCCCTTTTCCCCACATTTTCTCCATTTTCCCCATTTTCCCCCATTTTCCCATTTTTCCCATTTCCCCATTTTTCCCATTTTCCCCATTTTCCCATTTCCCCCCTTTTCCCTCTATTTTCCCCCTTTTTTCCCCCATTTTCCCAATTTCCCCACATTTTCCCCATTTTTTCCCCCTTTTCCCCCATTTTTCCCAATTTTCCCCCCATTTCCCCCATTTTCCCATTTCCCCATTTTCCCCATTTTCCCATTTTCCCCCATTTTTTCCCTTTTCCCCACATTTTCCCCCATTTTCCCATTTCCCCCTTTTCCCTCTATTCCCCCTTTTCCCCACATTTTTCTCCATTTTCCCCATTTCCCCCCCATTTTTCCTAATTTTCCCCCTTTCCCCCATTTTCCCATTTTCCCCCATTTTCCCATTTTCCCCATTTTCCCATTTTTCCCCCATTTTCCCATTTTCACCCTTTTCCCCACATTTCCCCCATTTTCCCATTTTCCCCCATTTTTCCCCATTTTCCCCATTTTCCCATTTTCCCATTTTCCCCATTTTCCCATTTCCCCATTTCCCCATTTTTCCCATTTCCCCCTTTTTTCCCCTTTCCCCTCCTGGGTGTCCCCAGGATCGAGAGCTACTTCGATTGCAAGCTGGCGGGCATTGACAAGCAGCTCTTCAAGCAGTTCTGCCAGGAGGCGGCCGCAGGCGCTGGAAGCTGAGCCCGCCCCAGGCGGACGGGCTGAGCCCAGCAGGTACTGGGGATACTGGGAATGGGCACTGGGGATACTGGGAGTGGCGCTGAAGCCCGCCCAGACGGCGGGGCTGAGCCCCAGCAGGTACTGGGCATACTGGGAGCACTGGGAATGGGCACTGGGGATACTGGGAATGGCGCTGAGCCCGCCCCCAGGCGGCGGGGCTGAGCCCCAGCAGGTGAGAACTGGGCATACTGGGAGTACTGGGAGTACTGGGAATGGGCACTGGGCATACTGGGAATGGCGCTGAGCCCGCCCCAGACAGCGGGCTGAGCCACAGCAGGTGGGAACTGGGCATACTGGGAGTACTGGGAATGGGCACTGGGAGTACTGGGATGGCACTGGGAATGGGCACTGGGAACACAGTGACACAGGGTGACACCAGTGACCCCAGTTCACACCAGTAACACCAGTAACCCCAGTTTGTGTGGCAGGCAGGGCAGGGGGCTCTCGGGGACGAGCTCTGCCCGCTCAAGCGACACCTAGTAACACCAGTAACACCAGTAACCCTAGTTGCATTCCCAGGCAGGGCAGGGGGCTCTCCGAGGGCGAGCTGTGCCGGCTCAGTGACACCAGTAACACCAGTAACACCAGTAACACCAGTTTGTGTGGCAGGCAGGGCAGGGGACACTCGGGGACGAGCTCAGCCCGCTCAGCGACACCAGTAACACCAGTAACACCAGTAACACCAGTTTGTGGCAGGCAGGGCAGGGGGCTCTCCGGGGGACGAGCTGTGCCCGCTCAGCG
Organism: Luscinia luscinia; assembly: GCA_034336685.1. Classification (NCBI taxonomy): domain Eukaryota; kingdom Metazoa; phylum Chordata; class Aves; order Passeriformes; family Muscicapidae; genus Luscinia; species Luscinia luscinia. The sequence goes on along the minus strand of JAKWBO010000211.1, from coordinate 63,920 downwards.
ACACCAGTAACACCAGTAACACCAGTAACCCCAGTTGCATTCCCAGGCAGGGCAGGGGACACTCAGGGGGACGAGCTGTGCCCGCTCAGCGACACCAGTAACACCAGTAACACCAGTAACCCCAGTAACACCAGCTGCATTCCCAGGCAGGGCAGGGGGCTCTCTGGGGACGAGCTGTGCCGGCTCAAGCGACACCAGTAACACCAGTAACACCAGTAACACCAGTTGCATTCCCAGGCAGGGCAGGGGGCTCTCCGGGGGACGAGCTGTGCCCGCTCAGCGACACCAGTAACACCAGTAACACCAGTAACACCAGTAACACCAGTAGCACCAGTAACACCAGTTTGTGTGGCAGGCAGGGCAGGGGGCTCTCCGGGGGCGAGCTGTGCCCGCTCAAGCGACACCAGTGACACCAGTAACACCAGTAACCCCAGTTGCACTCCCAGGCAGGGCAGGGGGCTCTCCGGGACGAGCTCTGCCCGCTCAGCGACACCAGTAACACCAGTAACACCAGTAACCCCAGTTTGTGTGGCAGGCAGGGCAGGGGGCTGTCTGGGGACGAGCTCCAGCCCGCTCAGCGACACCAGTAACACCAGTAACCCAGTTGCATTCCCAGGCAGGGCAGGGGGCTCTCCGGGGACGAGCTGTGCCCGCTCAGTGACACCAGTAACACCAGTAACACCAGTAACCCCAGTTTGTGTGGCAGGCAGGGCAGGGGGCTCTCCGGGGACGAGCTCAGCCCGCTCAGCGACACCAGTAACACCAGTAACACCAGTAACACCAGTTTGTGTGGCAGGCAGGGCAGGGGGCTCTCCGGGGACGAGCTGTGCCCGCTCAGTGACACCAGTAACACCAGTAACACCAGTAACCCCAGTTTGTGTGGCAGGCAGGGCAGGGGCTCTCCGGGGACGAGCTGTGCCCGCTCAGTGACACCAGTAACACCAGTAACACCAGTTTGTGTGGCAGGCAGGGCAGGGGGCTCTGCCCGCTCAGTGACACCAGTAACACCAGTAACACCAGTAACACCAGTTGCATTCCCAGGCAGGGCAGGGGGCTCTCCGGGGACGAGCTCTGCCTGCTCAGCGACACCAGTAACACCAGTAACACCAGTAACCCCAGTTTGTGTGGCAGGCAGGGCAGGGGGCTCTCCGGGACGAGCTCTGCCCGCTCAGCGACACCAGTAACACCAGTAACACCAGTAACCCCAGTTTGTGTGGCAGGCAGGGCAGGGGGCTGTCTGGGGACGAGCTCAGCCCGCTCAGCGACACCAGTAACACCAGTAACACCAGTAACACCAGTTGCACTCCCAGGCAGGGCAGGGGGCTCTCCGGGGACGAGCTGTGCCCGCTCAGCGACACCAGTAACACCAGTAACACCAGTAACACCAGTAACACCAGTAACACCAGTTTGTGTGGCAGGCAGGGCAGGGGGCTCTCCGGGGACGAGCTGTGCCCGCTCAGTGACACCAGTAACACCAGTAACACCAGTAACCCCAGTTTGTGTGGCAGGCAGGGCAGGGGACACTCCGGGGACGAGCTGTGCCCGCTCAGCGACACCAGTAACACCAGTAACCCCAGTAACACCAGTTTGTGTGGCAGGCAGGGCAGGGGGCTCTCCGGGGACGAGCTGTGCCCGCTCAGCGACACCAGTAACACCAGTAACACCAGTAACCCCAGTTTGTGTGGCAGGCAGGGCAGGGGCTCTCCGGGACGAGCTCTGCCCGCTCAGCGACACCAGTAACACCAGTAACACCAGTAACACCAGTAACCCCAGTTTGTGTGGCAGGCAGGGCAGGGGGCTCTCCGGGGACGAGCTGTGCCCGCTCAGCGACACCAGTAACACCAGTAACACCAGTAACCCCAGTTTGTGTGGCAGGCAGGGCAGGGGCTCTCCGGGGACGAGCTGTGCCCGCTCAGCGACACCAGTAACACCAGTAACCCCAGTAACCCCAGTTTGTGTGGCAGGCAGGGCAGGGGCTCTCCGGGGACGAGCTCAGCCCGCTCAGCGACACCAGTAACACCAGTAACACCAGTAACCCCAGTTGCATTCCCAGGCAGGGCAGGGGGCTCTCCGGGGACGAGCTGTGCCCGCTCAGCGACACCAGTAACACCAGTAACACCAGTAACACCAGTAACACCAGTAACACCAGTTTGTGTGGCAGTCAGGGCAGGGGGCTCTCGGGGGACAAGCTCAGCCCGCTCAGCGACACCAGTAACACCAGTAACACCAGTAACACCAGTTTGTGTGGCAGGCAGGGCAGGGGGCTCTCCGGGGACGAGCTGTGCCCGCTCAGCGACACCAGTAACACCAGTAACCCCAGTTTGTGTGGCAGGCAGGGCAGGGGGCTCTCCGGGGACGAGCTGTGCCCGCTCAGCGACACGTGCAGCAGGAAGACTCTGTTCTATCTCATCGCCACCCTGAACGAGGCGTTCCGGCCCGACTACGACTTCAGCGCCGCCAAGAGCCACGAGTTCAGCCGCGAGCCCAGCCTCAACTGGGTACCGACTGGGAGGGACTGGGAGGGACTGGGGGGACTGGGAGGGACTGGGAGAGCCACGAGTTCAGCCGCGAGCCCAGCCTCAACTGGGTACGACTGGGAGGGACTGGGAGGGACTGGGAGGGACTGGGAGGGACTGGGGGGACTGGGAGGGACTGGGAGGGACTGGGAGAGCCACGAGTTCAGCCGCGAGCCCAGCCTCAACTGGGTACGACTGGGAGGGACTGGGGGGACTGGGAGGGACTGGGAGGGACTGGGATGGGACTGGGAGGGACTGGGAGGGACTGGGAGAGCCACGAGTTCAGCCGCGAGCCCAGCCTCAACTGGGTACCGACTGGGAGGGACTGGGGGACTGGGAGGGACTGGGAGGGACTGGGGATGGGACTGGGAGGGACTGGGAGGGACTGGGAGAGCCACGAGTTCAGCCGCGAGCCCAGCCTCAACTGGGTACCGACTGGGAGGGACTGGGGGGACTGGGATGGGACTGGGAGAGCCACGAGTTCAGCCATGAGCCCAGCCTCAACTGGAGTACGACTGGGAGGGACTGGGATGGGACTGGGAGGGATTGGATGGGACTGGGATGGGACTGGGAGGGACTGGGAGAGCCACGAAGTTCAGCCGGCGAGCCCAGCCTCAACTGGGTACCGACTGGGAGGGACTGGGGGGACTGGGATGGGACTGGGAGAGCCACGAGTTCAGCCGCGAGCCCAGCCTCAACTGGGTACCGACTGGGAGGGACTGGGAGGGACTGGGATGGGACTGGGATGGGACTGGGAGAGCCACGAGTTCAGCCGCGAGCCCAGCCTCAACTGGGTACAACTGGGAGGGACTGGGAGGGACTGGGATGGGACTGGGAGAGCCACGAGTTCAGCCACGAGCCCAGCCTCAACTGGGTATGACTGGGAGGGACTGGGATGGGACTGGGAGGGATTGGATGGGACTGGGATGGGACTGGGATGGGACTGGGAGGGACTGGGATGGGACTGGGAGAGCCACGAGTTCAGCCGCGAGCCCAGCCTCAACTGGGTACGACTGGGAGGGACTGGGAGGGACTGGGATGGGACTGGGGGGACTGGGAGGGACTGGGAGAGCCAGGAGTTCAGCCATGAGCCCAGCCTCAACTGGGTATGATTGGGAGGGACTGGGAGGGACTGGGATGGGACTGGGAGAGCCACGAGTTCAGCCAGCGAGCCCTGCCTCAACTGGGTATGACTGGGATGGACTGGGAGGGACTGGGATGGGACTGGGAGAGCCACGAAGTTCAAGCCGCGAGCCCAGCCTCAACTGGGTACGACTGGGAGGGGACTGGGATGGGACTGGGGGGACTGGGAGAGCCACGAAGTTCAGCCGCGAGCCCAGCCTCAACTGGGTATGATTGGGAGCACTGGGATGGGACTGGGGGACTGGGATGGGACTGGGAGGGACTGGGATGGGACTGGGAGGGACTGGGACGAGACTCAGAGAGCCACGAGTTCAGCCGCGAGCCCAGCCTCAACTGGGTACGACTGGGAGGGACTGGGATGGACTGGGGGACTGGGAGGGACTGGGAGGGACTGGGATGGGACTGGGAGAGCCACGAGTTCAGCTGCGAGCCCAGCCTCAACTGGGTACGACTGGGAGGGACTGGGGAGGGACTGGGGGACTGGGAGAGCCACGAGTTCAGCCGCGAGCCCAGCCTCAACTGGAGTACGACTGGGAGGGACTGGGATGGGACTGGGAGGGACTGGGAGAGCCACGAGTTCAGCCGCGAGCCCAGCCTCAACTGGGTACGACTGGGGGGACTGGGATGGACTGGGAGGGATTGGATGGGACTGGGATGGGACTGGGAGGGACTGGGATGGGACTGGGAGAGCCACGAAGTTCAGCCAGCGAGCCCAGCCTCAACTGGGTACGACTGGGAGGGACTGGGGGGACTGGGATGGGACTGGGATGGGACTGGGATGGGACTGGGATGGGACTGGGAGAGCCACGAGTTCAGCCGCGAGCCCAGCCTCAACTGGGTATGGACTGGGGGGACTGGGATGGGACTGGGAGGGACTGGGAGAGCCACGAGTTCAGCCGCGAGCCCAGCCTCAACTGGGTATGACTGGGAGGGACTGGGATGGACTGGGAGGGACTGGGATGGGACTGGGAGGGACTGGGATGGGACTGGGAGAGCCACGAGTTCAGCCGTGAGCCCAGCCTCAACTGGGTACGACTGGGAGGGACTGGGAGGGACTGGAATGGGACTGGGATGGGACTGGGAGGGACTGGGATGGGACTGGGAGGGACTGGGAGAGCCACGAGTTCAGCCGCGAGCCCAGCCTCAACTGGGTATGACTGGGAGGGACTGGGAGCACTGGGATGGGACTGGGAGGGACTGGGAGAGCCATGAGTTCAGCCATGAGTCCAGCCACAACTGAGTATGACTGGGATGGACTGGGAGGGACTGGGATGGGACTGGGAGAGCCACGAGTTCAGCCACGAGCCCAGCCTCAACTGGGTATGACTGGGGGGACTGGGAGGGACTGGGATGGACTGGGAGGGACTGGGATGGGACTGGGAGAGCCACAAGTTCAGCCATGAGCCCAGCCTCAACTGGGTACGACTGGGATGGACTGGTAGGGACTGGGAGGGACTGGGATGGGACTGGGAGAGCCACGAAGTTCAGGCATGAGCCCAGCCTCAACTGGGTACGACTGGGATGGACTGGGAGGGACTGGGATGGGACTGGGAGAGCCACGAAGTTCAGCTGCAAGCCCAGCCTCAACTGGGTACCGACTGGGATGGACTGGTAGGGACTGGGAGCACTGGGAGGGACTGGGATGGGACTGGGAGAGCCACGAGTTCAGCCGCGAGCCCAGCCTCAACTGGGTATGACTGGGGGGACTGGGAGCACTGGAATGGGACTGGGAGGGACTGGGAGAGTCACGAGTCCAGCTCAGCTGGATACCACTGGGGCTCTGGGATGGACTCAGAGGGACTGGGGGGACTGGGAGGTGCTGGGATGTGGGGGATCCCAGGGCAGCCCTGGCCCCATTCCCGTGTCCCACCCCCCAATCCCCAATCCCAAATCCCGTGTCCCTGTTCCCATCCCCAGTCCCAAATCCCAAATTCCGTGTCCCTGTTCCCATCCCCAGTCCCAAACCCCCATCCCAAATCCCAATTTCTCCGTTCCAAGTGGTGAACTCTGTGAACTGCAGCCTGTCCCAGACCCCAAATCCCAAATCCCCAATCCCAAATCCCCCATCCCAAACCCCCAATCCCAAATCCCTATTTCCCTGTCCCAGGTGGTTAATGCTCTGAACTGCAGCCTGTCCCACACCCCAAATCCCCAATCCCAAATCCCAAATTCCTTGTCCCAGGTGGTCAATGCTGTGAACTGCAGCCTGTCCCACACCCCAAATCCCCAATCCCCATTTCCCCAATCCCAAATTCCCATTCCCAATCCCATTTTCCCTGTGTCCCAGGTGGTGAACTCTGTAAACTGCAGCCTGTCCCAAATCCCAAATCCCCCATCCCATTTCCCTGTGTTCAGGTAGTGAACTCTGTGAACTGCAGCCTGTCCCACACCCCAAATCCCCAATCCCCAATTCCAAATCCCAATCCCATTTCCCCCTTCCAGGTGGTGAACTCTGTGAACTGCAGCCTGTCCCACATCCCAAATCCCAAATCCCAAATCCCATTTTTTCCCCTGTATCCCAGGTGGTGAACTCTGTGAACTGCAGCCTGTCCCACACCCCAAATCCCAATTTTCCCCAATCCCAAATCCCAATCCCATTTCCGTGTCCCAGGTGGTGAACTCTGTGAACTGCAGCCTGTCCCGCACCCCAAATCCCAAATCCCCAATCCCCCATCCCAAATCCCAAATCCCAATCCCATTTCCCCTGTCCCAGGTGGTGAACTCTGTGAACTGCAGCCTGTCCCACACCCCAAATCCCAATTTTCCCAATCCCAATCCCATTTTTTCCCCCCTGTGTTCCAGGTGGTGAACTCTGTGAACTGCAGCCTGTCCCACACCCCAAATCCCAATCCCAAATCCCAAATCCCAATCCCATTTCCCCTGTGTCCCAGGTGGTGAACTCTGTGAACTGCAGCCTGTCCCACACCCCAAATCCCAATTTTCCCAATCCCAATCCCATTTTTCCCCCTGTGTTCCAGGTGGTGAACTCTGAACTGCAGCTTGTCCCACACCCCAAATCCCAATCCCAAATCCCAAATCCCAATCCCATTTCCCCTGTGTCCCAGGTGGTGAACTCTGTGAACTGCAGCCTGTCCCACACCCCAAATCCCAAATCCCAAATCCCAATCCCATTTTCCCCCTGTGTCCCAGGTGGTGAACTCTGTGAACTGCAGCCTGTCCCACACCCCAAATCCCAAATCCCCCATCCCAAATCCCAATTTTCCCCATCCCAATCCCATTTCCCCTGTCCCAGGTGGTGAACTCTGTGAACTGCAGCCTGTCCCACACCCCCAAATCCCAAATCCCCATCCCAAATCCCCAATCCCAAATCCCAATCCCATTTTTCCCCCTGTATCCCAGGTGGTGAACTCTGTGAACTGCAGCCTGTCCCACACCCCAAATCCCAATTTTCCCAATCCCAATCCCATTTTTTCCCCCCTGTGTCCCAGGTGGTGAACTCTGTGAACTGCAGCCTGTCCCACACTCCAAATCCCAATTTTCCCAAATCCCAAATCCCAATCCCATTTTCCCCCTGTGTCCCAGGTGGTGAACTCTGTGAACTGCAGCCTGTCCCACACCCCAAATCCCAAATCCCCCATCCCAAATCCCAAATCCCAATTTCCCCAATCCCAATCCCATTTCCCGTATCCCAGGTGGTGAACTCTGTGAACTGCAGCCTGTCCCACACCCCAAATCCCCCATCCCAAATCCCAATTTTCCCAATCCCATTTTTCCCCTGTCCCAGGTGGTGAACTCTGTGAACTGCAGCCTGTCCCACACCCCAAATCCCAAATCCCAATTTTCCCAATCCCAATCCCATTTCCCCTGTCCCAGGTGGTGAACTCTGTGAACTGCAGCCTGTCCCACACCCCAAATCCCAAATCCCAATCCCATTTTCCCCCGTTCCAGGTGGTGAACTCTGTGAACTGCAGCCTGTCCCACACCCCAAATCCCAAATCCCAAATCCCAATCCCATTTCCCCTGTCCCAGGTGGTGAACTCTGTGAACTGCAGCCTGTCCCACACCCCAAATCCCAATTTTCCCCAATCCCAAATCCCAATCCCATTTTTTTCCCCTGTGTCCCAGGTGGTGAACTCTGTGAACTGCAGCCTGTCCCACACCCCAAATCCCAAATCCCAAATCCCAAATCCCAATCCCATTTCCCCTGTTCCAGGTGGTGAACTCTGTGAACTGCAGCCTATCCCACACCCCAAATCCCAAATCCCCCATCCCCAATCCCATTTCCCAATCCCAATCCCATTTTCCCCTGTTCCAGGTGGTGAACTCTGTGAACTGCAGCCTGTCCCACACCCCAAATCCCCAATCCCAAATCCCATTTCCCAAATCCCAATCCCATTTCCCCTGTCTCAGGTGGTGAACTCTGTGAACTGCAGCCTGTCCCACACCCCAAATCCCAATTTTCCCAATCCCCAATCCCATTTCCCCTGTGTTCCAGGTGGTGAACTCTGTGAACTGCAGCCTGTCCCAAATCCCAAATCCCCCATCCCAAATCCCCAATCCCATTTTCCCCCGTTCCAGGTGGTGAACTCTGTGAACTGCAGCCTGTCCCACACCCCAAATCCCAATTTTCCCAATCCCAATCCCATTTTTCCCCTGTTCCAGGTGGTGAACTCTGTGAACTGCAGCCTGTCCCACACCCCAAATCCCAATCCCAAATCCCAAATCCCAATCCCATTTCCCCTGTCCCAGGTGGTGAACTCTGTGAACTGCAGCCTGTCCCACACCCCAAATCCCATTTCCCACACCCCAAATCCCAATTTTCCAAATCCGAATCCCATATTCTCCCCGTTCCAGGTGGTGAACTCTGTGAACTGCAGCCTGTCCCACACCCCAAATCCCAATTTTCCCAATCCCAATCCCAATTTCCCCAATCCCAATCCCATTTCCCCTGTATCCCAGGTGGTGAACTCTGTGAACTGCAGCCTGTCCCACACCCCAAATCCCAAATCCCAATTTCCCCAATCCCAATCCTTTTTTTCTCTGTATCCCAGGTGGTGAACTCTGTGAACTGCAGCCTGTCCCACACCCCAAATCCCAATTTTCCCCAATCCCAAATCCCAATCCCATTTTTTTCCCTGTGTCCCAGGTGGTGAACTCTGTGAACTGCAGCCTGTCCCACACCCCAAATCCCAAATCCCCAATCCCAAATCCCAGATCCCCAATCCCAATCCCATTCCCCCGTTCCAGGTGGTGAACTCTGTGAACTGCAGCCTGTCCCACACCCCAAATCCCAAATCCCAAATCCCAATTTTCCCAATCCCAATCCCATTTTTTTCCCCTGTATCCCAGGTGGTGAACTCTGTGAACTGCAGCCTGTCCCACACCCCAAATCCCATTTCCCACACCCCAAATCCCAATTTTCCCAATCCCAATCCCATTTCCCCTGTCCCAGGTGGTGAACTCTGTGAACTGCAGCGTGTCCCACACCCCAAAATCCCAAATCCCCATCCCAAATCCCAATTTTCCCAATCCCAATCCCATTTTTCCCTGTCCCAGGTGGTGAACTCTGTGAACTGCAGCCTGTCCCACACCCCAAATCCCATTTCCCACACCCCAAATCCCAATTTTCCCAATCCCAATCCCATTTTTCCCCTGTGTCCCAGGTGGTGAACTCTGTGAACTGCAGCCTGTCCCACACCCCAAATCCCAATCCCCACACCCCAAATCCCAATTTTCCCAATCCCAATCCCATTTTTTTCCCCCCGTTCCAGGTGGTGAACTCTGTGAACTGCAGCCTGTCCCACACCCCAAATCCCAATTTTCCCAATCCTAAATCCCATTTCCCCTGTCCCAGGTGGTGAACTCTGTGAACTGCAGCCTGTCCCACACCCCAAATCCCCAATCCCAATTTTCCCAATCCCAATCCCATTTTTTCCCCCCTGGTATCCCAGGTGGTGAACTCTGTGAACTGCAGCCTGTCCCACACCAATCCCAAATCCCCCATCCCAAATCCCATATTTCCCCCGTGTCCCAGGTGGTGAACTCTGTGAACTGCAGCCTGTCCCACACCCCAAATCCCCAATCCCAAATCCCAAATCCCCAAATCCCAATCCCATTTTTTCCCCCTGTATCCCAGGTGGTGAACTCTGTGAACTGCAGCCTGTCCCACACCCCAAATCCCAAATCCCATTTCCCAAATCCCAAATCCCAATCCCATTTTTCCCCCGTTCCAGGTGGTGAACTCTGTGAACTGCAGCCTGTCCCCACCCCAAATCCCAATTTTCCCAATCCCAATCCCATTTTCCCCCTGTATCCCAGGTGGTGAACTCTGTGAACTGCAGCCTGTTCTCGGCCGTGCGCGAGGATTTCAAGGCGCTGAAGCCGCTGCTGTGGGACGCGGTGGACGAGGAGATCTGCCTGGCCGAGTGTGACATCTACAGGTGCTGGAATTGGGGATTTCCTGGGAATTTGGGATTTCATGGGAATTCTGGGAGTGCCTGGGAATTCGGGATTTCCTGGGAATTCTGGGATTTCCTGGGGATTTGGGATTTCCTGGGAATTCTGGGATTTCATGGGAATTCGGGATTTCCTAGGAATTTGGGATTTCCTGGGGGATTCTGGGAGTGCCTGGGAATTCGGGATTTCCTGGGAACTCCGGGATTTCCTGGGAATTCGGGATTTCCTGGGGATTTGGGATTTCCTGGGAATTCGGGATTTCATGGGAATTCTGGATTTTCCTCGGAATTTGGGATTTCCTGGGGGATTCTGGGAGTGACTAGGAATTCAGGATTTCCTGGGAATGCAGGATTTCCTGGGAATTTGGGATTTTCCTGGGAATTTGGGATTTCATGGGAATTCTGGGATTTTCTGGGAATTCTGGGAGTGCCTGGGGATTTGGGATTTCATGGGAATTCGGGATTTCCTGGGAATTCGGGATTTCATGGGAATTCTGGGATTTCCTGGGAATTCGGGATTTCCTGGGGATTCTGGGATTTCCTGGGGATTTGGGATTTCATGGGAATTTGGGATTTCCTGAGAATTTGGGATTTCATGGGAATTTGGGATTTCATGGGAATTTGGGATTTCCTGGGAACTCCAGGATTTCCTGGGAATTCGGGATTTTCCTCGGAATTCTGGGATTTCCTGGGGATTTGGGATTTCCTGGGAATTTGGGATTTCCTGGGAATTTGGGATTTCCTGGGAATTCTGGGATTTCCTGGGAATTCTGGGATTTTCCTGGGATTCGGGATTTCCTGGGAATTCTGGGATTTCCTGGGAATTTGGGATTTCCTGGGAATTCTGGGATTTCCTGGGAATTTGGGATTTCCTGGGAACTCCAGGATTTCCTAGGGGATTCCAGAATTTTCTGAGAATTCCAGGATTTCCTGGGAACTCTGGGATTTCCTGGGGGATTCCAGGATTTCCTCAGAATTCTGGGATTTCCTGGCAATTTCGGATTTCCTGGGAATTCTGGATTTCCTGGGAATTCTGGGATTTCCTGGGAATTTTGGGATTTCTTAGGAATTCTGGGATTTCCTGTGAATTCAGGATTTCCTGGGAATTCTGGGATTTCCTGGGAATTCGGGATTTCCTGGGAATTCGGGATTTCCTGGGAATTCTGGGATTTCCTGGGAATTCTAGAATTTTCTGAGAATTCCAGGATTTCCTGGGAATTCGGGATTTCCTGGGAACTCTGGGAGTGACTGGGAATTCGGGATTTCCTGGGAATTCAGGATTTCCTGGGAATTCTGGGATTTCCTGGGAATTTGGGATTTCCTGGGAATTCGGGATTTCCTGGGAACTCCAAGATTTCCTAGGGGATTCCACAATTTTCTGAGAATTCCAGGATTTCCTGGGAACTCTGGGATTTCCTGGGAATTTGGGATTTCCTGGGAATTCGGGATTTTCCTGGGAATTCTGGGATTTCCTGGGGATTTGGGATTTCCTGGGAATTCTGGGAGTGACTGGGAATTCGGGATTTCCTGAAACTCTGGGATTTCCTGGGAATTCTGGGATTTCCTGGGAATTCGGGATTTCCTGGAAACTCTGGGATTTCCTGGGAATTCTGGGATTTCCTGAGAATTTGGGATTTCCTGGGAACTCTGGGAGTGCCTGGGAATTCGGGATTTTCCTGGGAATTCTGGGATTTCCTGGGAATTCTGGGAGTGCCTGGGAATTCGGGATTTCCTGGGAATTCGGGATTTCATGGGAACTCTGGGATTTCCTGGGAATTCGGGATTTCCTGGGAACTCCAGGATTTCCTAGGGGATTCCATAATTTTCTGAGAATTCCAGGATTTCCTGGGAACTCTGGGATTTCATGGGAATTTGGGATTTCCTGGGAATTCGGGATTTTCCTGGGAATTCTGGGATTTCCTGGGGATTTGGGATTTCCTAGAATTCTGGGGTGACTGGGAATTCGGGATTTCCTGGAAACTCTGGGATTTCCTGGGAATTCCGGGATTTCCTAGGAATTCTGGGATTTCTTGGGAATTTGGGATTTCCTGGGAATTCAGGATTTCCTGGGGGATTCTGGGATTTCCTGGGAACTCCAGGATTTCCTGGGGCATTTCAGAATTTTCTGAGAATTCCAGGATTTCCTGGGAACTCTGGGATTTCCTGGGGGATTCCAGGATTTCCTCAGAATTCTGGGATTTCCTGGCAATTTCGGATTTCCTGGGAATTCTGGATTTCCTGGGAATTCTGGGATTTCATGGGCATTTCCCAGATTTCTTGAGGGATTCCAGTATTTCCTGGGGGATTCCAGGATTTCCTAGGGGATTCCAATATTTTCAACAGAATTCCATCTTTTCCTGTGGAATTCCAGGATTTCCTGGGGAATTCCAACCTCTCCTGTGGGATTCCAGCCCTTTCCCAAAGGATTCCTGCATTTCATGTGGAATTCCCACCCTTCCTGAGGAATTCCAGATTTCCTGTGGAATTCTGGCCTTTCCTGAGGAATTCCATCATTTCCTGTGGATTTCAGCCTTTGCCATGGAATTCCTGCATTTCTTGTGGAATTCTGGCCCTTCCCAAGGGATTCCAGCCCTTCCCCTGGAATTCCCAACCCCTGGAATTCCTAGCTCCTCTGGAATTCCCAATTAATGAGAATTCCCAGCTCGTCTGGAATTCCAATCCCCTTTGGAATTCCCAACTCTGGGAATTCCCAATCCCTCTGGAATTCCCAATCCCTGGAATTCTCAGCTCCTCTGGAATTCCCAATTAATGAGAATTCCCAGCTCCTCTGGAATTCCCAACCTCTCTGGAATTCCCAGCCCCTCTGGAATTCCCAATTCCTGAGAATTCCTAACTCCTCTGGAATTCCCAACTCTGGGAATTCCCAACCTTCTGGAATTCCCAACCTTTCTGGAATTCCCAACCCCTCTTGAATTCCCAATTTCTGAGAATTCCCATCCTCTCTGGAATTCCCAACTTTGGGAATTCCCAACCTCTCTTGAATTCCCAACCCCTCTGGAATTCCCAGCCCCTCTGGAATTCCCAGCCCCTCTGGAATTCCCAACTCTGGGAATTCCCAATTCCTGAATTCCCAGCCCCTCTGGAATTCCCAGCCCCTCTGGAATTCCCAACTCCTGGAATTCCTAATTCCTGAATTCCCAGCCCCTCTGGAATTCCCAATTCCTGAATTCCCAGCCCCTCTGGAATTCCCAACTCCTGGAATTCCCAATTCCTGAATTCCCAGCCCCTCTAGAATTCCCAAGCCCTCTTGAAATCCCAATTCCTGAGAATTCCCAACCCCTCTGGAATTCCCAATTCCTGAGAATTCCCAACCCCTCTGGAATTCCCAGCCCTCTGGAATTCCCAGCCCCCCTGGAATTCCCAACTCCTGGAATTCCCAATTCCTGAATTCCCAGCTCCTCTGGAATTCCCAATTCCTGAATTCCCAGCCCCTCTGGAATTCCCAGCCCCCCTGGAATTCCCACTTTTCCCGTTCGTTCCCAGCTACAACCCCGACCTGGACTCGGATCCCTTCGGCGAGGACGGCAGCCTCTGGTCCTTCAATTATTTCTTCTACAACAAGAGGCTGAAGAGGATCGTGTTCTTCACCTGCCGCTCCATCAGGTATCCGGGAATTCGGGGGGCATTCCCAAAAGGATTCCCTGGAATTCTGGGGGGGATTCCCAAAAGGATTCCCAGGAATTCGGGGGGTTTTCCTAAGGGAGTTCCCTGGGATTCTGGGAGTTATTCCCGAGGGAATTCCCTGGAATTCTGGGGTTATTCCCAAGGGGATTCCAGAGGGTTTTCCCTAGAATTCCAAGGGTATTTCTGGGGGGATTTCCTGGAATTCTGGGGGAGATTCTTTGGAATTCTGGGTGTTATTCCTGAGGGGATTCCCTGGGATTCTGGAGGTGTTTCTGAGGGGATTCTCTGGGGTTCTGGGGTTACTCCCAAAGGATTCCTGGAATTCAAAGGAGATTCCTGAGGGGATTCACTGGGATTCCAGGGATATTTCTGAGGGCATTCCATGGAATTCTGAGGGGGAATTCCCTGGAATTTTGGGGGTTATTCCCGAGGAGATTGCTTGGAATTCTGAGGGTATTCTTGAGGTGATTTGGGCGGTATTCCTGAGGGAATTCCCTGGAATTCTGGGGGGTGTTTACAAGGGGATTCCCTGGAATTCTAGAGGTTATTCCCAAGAGGATTCCCTGGAATTCTAAGGAGATTCCCGAGGGCAATTCACTGGGATTCCAGGGATATTTTTGAGAGTATTCCTGAGGGGCTTCCCTGGAATTCTGAGGGGAGATTCCCTGGAATTCCGAGGGTATTCTTGAGATTATTTGGGTGGTATTCCCGAGGGAATTTCTGTTAATTCTGGGAGGTGTTCCTTAGGGAATTCCCTGGAATTCTGGGGAATGTTCCTGAGAGGATTCCCTGGAATGCTGGGAGGGTTATTCCTGAGGGAATTCCCTGGGATTCCAGGGGTATTTCTAAGGGAATTCCCAAGAGTCCTGGGGGGATTCCTTGAAATTCTGGGGTTTTCCTGTGAGGATTCCCTGGAATTCCAGAGGTATTTCTAAGGGAATTCCCAAGAATCCTGGGGGGAAGATTCCTTGGAATTCTGGGGGTTTTCCTGAGGGGATTCCCTGGAATTCTGGGGGTTATTCCTGAGGGAGTTCTCTGGAATTCCAGGAGCTGTTCCCAAGGGGGTTCCCCAAAATTCCAGGGGAGTTTTGAGGCATTTGCCCAGAATTCCAGGGGATATTCCTGAGGGATTCCCCAAAATTCCAGCCCCAGCACTGAGGCCATGCCCTTCCCCCCTTTCCCGCGAGCCGGCTACACCTACACGCCGGCCGGACACCGGGAACGAGCTGGACATGGACCTGGGCGACACCGACACCGACACCGCACGGGCGGTAGCAGCTATTCCCGAGGGCGGCGGCATCGAGGGGGACAGGTGGGGCTGGGTGGGGCATGGGCGGGCTGAGGCGTGGCTGGTGGGCACAGATGAGCATGGGCGGGCTGGGTGTGGCAGGGTGGGGTGTGGGTGGAGCATGGGAGGGGCTGGGTGGGGCTGGGTGGGGCAGGGCAGGGCTGAATGGATGTGGGTGGGGCTGGGTGGAGCTGGGCAGGGCAGGGTGGGTGTGGGTGGGGCACAGGTGAGCATGGTGGGGCATGGGCGTGGCTGGGTGAGGCATGGGTAGGTGTGGGTGTGGCATGGGCGTGGCAGGTGGGCGTGGCTGGGTGAGTCATGGCTGTGTGTGGGCGGGCATGGGCGGGCAGGTGGGTGTGGCTGGGTGAGGCATGGCTGAGTGTGGGTGGGGCAGGGTGAGGCATGGGTGGGGCAGGTGGGCGTGGCTGGATGAGGCGTGGCTGGTGTGGGCGGGAGGTGGGCGTGGCTGGGTATGGATGGGACAGGGTGAAGCGTGGCTGGGGCGTGGGCGGGCAGGGTGAGGCGTGGCTGGGTATGGGCGGGGCATGGGTGGGGCACGTGGGCGTGGCTGGGTGAGGCATGGCTGGGTGAGGCATGGCTGGGTGTGGGCGGGGCATGGGCGTGGCTGGGTGAGGCATGGCTGGGTGTGGGCGGGGCAGGTGGGCGTGGCTGCAGCACAGCCAGGTGAGCCTCGCTGCCCGCTTGCAGGCTGCAGGTGATGTGCACGTGAGATTCCCGCCGGGATCCGAGACACCGGCACCGGGAACCGAACCAGCAATGGGACTGGGAACGGAGCCGGAACGGGAACAGAACCAGCAATGGGACTGGGAACGGAGCTGAACGGGAACAGAACCAGCAATGGGACTGGGGAATGGACTGGGAAACGGAACCAGCACCAGGAATGGGACTGGGAATGGATCCAGCACCGGAAATGGGGCTGGGAACGGAACCAGCACCGGACTGGTACCAGGAGAGGAACTGGAATGGAACCAGCACAAGAACTGGAATTCTAGGCTGGAATCTTGAGTGAAATCCTGAACTAGCACCAGAATTGGGAACAGAACCAGCCCCGGGACTGGCACCAGGAAGGAATTGGGAATGGAACCAGCCCCAGGACTGCACTGGGAATGGAACTGGGAACGGAACCAGCCCCAGGACTGGAACCAGGAAAGGAACTGGGAATGAAACCAGTCCTGGGACTCAAACCAGGAAAGGAACTGGGAATGGAACCAGCCCCAGGACTGGCACCAGGAAAGGAACTGGGAATGGAACCAGCCCTGGGACTGGCACCAGGAAAGGAACTGGGAATGGAACCAGCCCTGGGACTGGCACTGGGAATGGAACCAGCCCCAGGATTGGAACCAGGAAAGGAGCTGGGAATGGAACCAGCCCCGGGACTGGCACCAGGAAGGAACTGGGAATGGAACCAGGAACAGAACCGGAAAGGACCGAGCCCTGCCCTGGTGCTGCTGGTCCTTCCTGAGCCGTGTGTCCCCCCCGGTGTCCCCCCCCGGGTGTCACAGTGTCCCCATGTCCCCCCGGACACTGGAGCCCCCAGGAAGCTCCAGGAAGCTTCGCTGCACTTTATGGCTCCTGCCCTCAGCTGCACTGATCCCCCCTGGTCCCACCTGCCCGGGCTCCTGACGGGCTCCATCCGTCTGTCCGTCCGTCCATCCCGGCACGGCCCAGGGGGAAAACCCCAAAATCCCAAATCCCACCCCAAAAACTGCCCCCCTTCCCTCATCCCCACCCCGAGTCCGTGTGTTTCAAGAGTTTGGCTTTGCTCTCCACTTGCTCCAGCCGTGCTTTTCCTGCTGGGGTCTCACCTGGCCAGGTGAGGGTTTGGTATCAACCAAAGGTTTAGTGTCACCAAGGGTTTGGTTTCACCAAAGGTTTGGTGTCACCGAGGGTTTGGTGTCACCCAAAAGTTTGGTGTCACTGAGGGTTTGGTGTCACCGAGTGAGGTTTGGGTGTCACTCAGGAGTATGCTGTCACTCAGGGTATGCTGTCACTCAGGGTTTGGGTGTCACCAAAGGTTTGGCGTCACTGAGGTTTGGTGTCACTCAGGGTTTGGTGTCACTCAGGGTTTGGTGTCACCGTGGGTTTGGTGTCACTCAGGGTTTGGTGTCACTGAGGGTTTGGTGTCACCGAGGGTTTGGTGTCACTCAGGGTATGGTGTCACTCGGGGTTTGGTGTCCCCAAAGGTTTGGTGTCACCAATGGTATGGTGTCACTGAGGGTTTGGTGTCACCAAAGGTTTGCTGTCACTGAGGGTTTGGCATCCCCAAAGATTTGGTGTCACTGAGGGTTTGGTGTCACACAGTGTTTGGTGTCACACAGTGTTTGGTGTCCCCAAAGGTTTGGTGTGTCACTGAGGGTTTGGTGTCACCAAAGGTTTGCTGTCACTGAGGGTTTGGCATCCCCAAAGATTTGGTGTCACTGAGGGTTTGGTGTCACACAGTGTTTGGTGTCATACAGTGTTTGGTGTCCCCAAAGGTTTGGTGTCACTGAGGGTTTGGCGTCACCGAGGGTTTGGTGTCACCGAGGGTTTGGTGTCACTCAGGGTTTGGTGTCACCGAGGGTTTGGTGTCCCCAAAGGTTTGGTCGTCACTGAGGGTTTGGTGTCCGCAAGGGTTTGGTGTCACTCAGGGTTTGGTGTCATCAAGGCTTTGGTGTCACCAAAGGTTTGCTGTCACCGAGGGTTTGGGCGCTCCAAAGATTTGGTGTCACTGACGGTTTTGTGTCACTGAGGGTTTTGTGTCACTGAGGGTTTGGCGTCACTCAAGAGTTTGGTGTCACACACAGTTTGGTGTCACCGGTGAGGTTTGGTGTCACTGAGGGTATGGTGTCACTCAGGGTATGGTGTCCCCAAAGGTTTGGTGTCACTGAGGGTTTGGTGTCACACAGTGTTTGGTGTCACCAAAGGTTTGCTGTCACCGAGGGTTTGGCGTCCCCAAAGGTTTGGTGTCACTGAGGGTTTGGCGTCACCAAGAGTTTGGTGTCACACACAGTTTGGTGTCACTGAGGGTTTGGCGCCACCCAGGATTTGGTGTCACCAAAAGTTTGGTGTCCCCACCTGCACCTCCCATGGAACCAGGGTCAGAAGGATCCTTCCTTCCCCCAAAACTCCTGGGAAGCTGGAATTCCACCCCATAATTGTCCTGCCAGTAAAGCATTTCTGGGATTTGCCCCCAGTTCCTGGGGGATCCCCCTGGGATGTCACTGTTACCACGGGGGGGTCCTGGCCCAGGGTGGGGGTTGGGACCCCCTGGGTTGGTGTCCCTGGGGTGCCTCAGACACGTTTTATCCTCCACTTTATCTCTTTATTCTCTGCTTTATTCCTTTTTTCTGTATTTTCTCTCTTTATCCTCTAGTTTATTCCTTTATTCTGTATTTTATCTCTTTATTCTTTGCTTAAATTCTTTATCCTCTGCTTTATCTCTTTATTCTCTGCTTTATCTCTTTATTCTCTGCTTTATCTCTTTATCCTCTGCTTTATTCCTTTATCCTTTGTTTTATCTCTTTATCCTCTGCTTTATCCCTTTATGCTCTGATTTATCCCTTTATTCTCTGATTTATTTCTTTATCCTTTGCTTTTACATCAATTTTCTCCCCTTTCACTTTATTTTCCATTTCCATGGAATCCCAGGATGAGCAGGATCAGGTGGGGGAGAATGAGAAGGAAACTCCTGAGTTTAGCTAAATCTAAAAATAATAATTACTGGTTTTTAATAATTAGGAATTGTAGAATCCCTCCACTGGAGGTGAACACTAATTCCAGGTTTTTTCTTGCACTGCTGGAACTGGACACTGGAATTTCAGGGTCGAAAGTGACAACTGAGAGTCAGAAGATCCTGTGGATTTTGGAGGACAGCAGTGAATGCTGGGGTGGAGGAGCCAAGGGGATGGGCTGGACCTTGTAGGGTGTCTTGCTTTGAAACACAAAATGTAGCCCAGGAAGGCGAGAACATTGCTGGGATGGAAGGAGAAGAGCTCCAAAAACTGGTTTTTCAGGGAAGAAGACAGGAAAAGAAATAACAGATCTTTGCTATAAAAATATAAAGGAACAGAGCAAACAGCACCACAAGAGCGGGTTGTGGTGAACCCACGGCCATCAGGGAGTGCTGTGGTGGCCCCATTGAGGGGACAGAGTGCTGTGGCAATCCCCATGGCCAGTGTGACAATCCCTACATCCAGTGTGACAATCCCTGTGGCTGGTGTGACAATCCTCACATTCAGTGTGACAATCCCCACATCCAGTGTGACGATCCCCACATCCAGTGTGACAATCCCTGTGGCTGGTGTGACAATCCTCACATCCAGTGTGACAATCCCCACATCCAGTGTGACAATCCCTGTGGCTGGTGTGACAATCCCCACATCCAGTGTGACAATCCTCACATCCAGTGTGACAATCCTCACATCCAGTGTGGCAATCCCCACGGCCAGTGTGACAATCCCTGTGGCTGGTGTGACAATCCCCACATCCAGTGTGACAATCCCCATGGCCAGTGTGACAATCCCTGTGGCCGGTGTGACAATCCCCACATCCAGTGTGGCAATCCCCATAGCTGGTTTGGCAATCCCCCTGGCCAGTGTGACAATCCCCACATCCATTTTGCCAGTCCCCACATCCAGTTTGCCAGTCCCCGCATCCAGTTTGCCAGTCCCCATGGCCAGTGACGTCATGCCCATGGCCAGTGTGGTGATTTCTCCTTTTGCCAAGCTCACAGGCCGTGTTTGATCTCAGTTTAATGCCTTGGAGTGACTCTCTCGAACAGATGCTGGACCAGGTGGGTATTTATTAAAGGCCCTCTGCCCACCAAAAGTCTCACAGTGGCTGCACCCCAGATGGACGATGGTGATGAGTTTTTCAGACAGATGTAAGTTTTGCCTGTTTGCATATTTGGTTAATTCTCCAATTACAGCTTCAGCTGATGAAATCATATTCCCCCGGTTTGCTTCCCCCACCGTAATTCACTTTTTTAAAAATATATTTCCAAGCCTGAGGCAGAGGGTGTCCTTGGTTCTCAGGTTCCCAAAAACCCCCAGTAGGAGAGATCACGCCCCCCCAAGTGAGACTCCCAAGCTCCAAAATGATTTCTTGGGAATGCCAGAGCCCTCAGCCGGGTTCCTTTGCATCTTAATCACTGTTCATCTATAAATCACCCCCACACCCCAGCATCTTTCCAACAACAACGGGAAAAAATTTACTTGAACCCGACCCCTGACAGAGAAAATTCCTGGGGGCACTCAAGGATGACCCTTGGGGTTCTGGTACCAAAACTACAGAGGGTCTGAAGCCAACTACACCCTAAGAGAAGGAAATTTTGGCTGCCTATGAAGAAATCCAAGCTGCCTCAGAGGCGATTGGCACAAACACCTACTCCTCCTGGCACCCCGACTGCCAGTGCTGGGCTGGATGTTCAAAGGAAAGGTTCCCTCTACCCACCGACGCCACATGGAGCAAGTGGACTGCCCTGATCACACAGTATTGGAAATCCCAATTGCCCTGGGATTTTGGAATTAATTACAAAGTGGTCGGAATGTGAAAATTTTGGTGTTGCTTGTGGTGGTGCGGGCAAACCGCAGCCGTTTCAGAAGTCATTATAAATTAATTAAGCGATCAGACAGGCAGCCGGCAGGCACTCACGTTTGGGATGGAGATATTGAGGAGAAATAACGGGAGAAATAACACCAGGAGAAATAAGTGAGGGTCTTAATGGAAGGGTCCGGGGACGAAGACCCCAGACAAAGGTGGGAGTGGGTTCAAATCTGGGGTGTGAAGGGGAGGAGTCCCCCAAATATGGGACTAAGGACGGCACAAGGATTTGGGGGCGGTTCTAAGGCGGGGAAAGTGGAAATGACCAACAGGAATGTGGGGGTGGAGAAACGGGAACAGGGAAGCCAATGGGAAAACAGGAAACAGGGAACGTTCTGGAATTGGGGAGGATCTAAGGCGTGATGTAGCTTGGACTCATTAGTTGCTGTAAAGTTGTTTATTGTAAAAGCAAAGTTTCGGTCTCGAAAGAAAATAGTCACAAGCGTTAAAATCCGTGCTAAAAATTCTCAGCACAGAGTCCTAAATAGAAATAAAGTCCCAGTTAGAAGTAGAAGCTGCTCCTGTCGAGGTCCTGGGGAGCTGATGTTGCTACCACAGCTCCTGTCTTTTTCTGGGGGAGGATGATGGCGCTGAAGAGAGAAGAAAGAGAGAGCAAGAGCAAATCTCTCCCCAGTGCATAGATTCTTATACACAAATTACCCAATAAAAAACATGAAAATTGGAAAAAAACAGAAAAAAATTTTCCCAAGCTAAAAACATGAACTCCAACCATTTCTTCTTGACCTGTCAGAATTCCAGTTTCTTAGCACACCAGATTATGTGCAAACTATGCACATGGTGTATCTTATCCTGTCTGAAAAATATAACTAATAATAAATATGGCTAGTATAAATATATAAAAATATAGATATAAATATAAAATATATAAATATAAATATAGGTATAAATATAAATAATAGAAATAAATATAAAGAATTACTTATATAAATATAGCTAATAATAAAATATAACTATTCTTACCATAATATCATTATGTCTAAAACTACGTTCCTGGAACCTTCATGGTGACTTATTTTCTACACTGCTATCTAGGATTATGTTTTTCAGCCTTCACTAGTCCTTGCTGATCTCTCTCTGTTTTTGGGAGTTTCTCTCAGAGGGAATTAGAAGCAGGTAAAAGGAGAGTGGGGACAGTTGCT
Organism: Luscinia luscinia; assembly: GCA_034336685.1. Classification (NCBI taxonomy): domain Eukaryota; kingdom Metazoa; phylum Chordata; class Aves; order Passeriformes; family Muscicapidae; genus Luscinia; species Luscinia luscinia. The sequence goes on along the minus strand of JAKWBO010000211.1, from coordinate 42,151 downwards.
GGTTCTTGCTTCTGGTTCTGTTTGTTATTAATTCCACAGTTGTTTTGTTTGCCTTGTTGTACATAGTAATAAAGAACTGTTATTCCTATCCCCGTATCTTTGCTTGAGAGCCCCTAAATTTCAAAATTATAATAATTCAGAGGGAGAGGATTTGCTTTCTCCATTTCAGCTTTCCCAAGCTGACACCTGTCTTTCACACCAAGACATGGAGGCAAAGGCCCTGTCAGCAGATGTGTCATCACAGAAAGCTGAACTGATGGCAATGATGAGAGCCCTAGACCAGAGCAAAGGAAAGAAGGTAAATATATGGACTGACTCTAAATACGCATTTAGTGTTGTCCACACCCATGGAGCCATCTGGAAGGAGAGAGGACTTCTGAACCCTCAAGGTGATTAAATCAAACTTGCTGATCAAATACTTGCCACCTTAGCATTAAAAACCCGTGGGAGGAGCTATCGTGATTGTAGAGGTCACCAAAAGGAAAAACCACTCCAGAATTGGGAAATTGTTTTGCTGGTAAAGCAACAAGAGGAATTAGAGAAGAAGTATTCTCTACGGTAATTCCACAAAAAGAGGTTGATTTGTCAGGATTCACTCCAAACTATGACCAAGCAGACCACAAATTAAGTTTCTTCAGCTGGGATCACAGAAAGTGGATGAGCTGTTACACCAGCAAATCAAGTTGTAGTCCCACCCCTGATCCTCTGTGAGCTGGCTCAGAGAAGATATGAAAATACACATTTCAGGGTTGAAAATTTTATGAAAAATCTAAAAAAGGTAGTAATAGGAAAAGGAATAACTAGTATTGTACAATGAGTAGTGAGCAAATATGAAATCTGCTGTAGAAACGACCCTGATAGGGAGGATAAGAGTTAGGAGTGACAAAGGCAGGGATCTTCCTGGAGATTACTGGCAAAAAAAAATAATTCAGAGTTACCACACAAAGAGGATACTGGTACATACTGGTGTTAGCTGACACCTTCAGTGGGTGGCCAGAATCTTACCCCTGTCTCACTAACACAGCCAAGGAAGGGGTGAAAGTTTTGCTCGATTATGTAATTCTGAAGTTTGAGGGTTCCCTTGGGGCGTCATCAGACAGGGAACCACACTTTGTCACAACAGCGATTAAAAAATTAGCCAGATTTTGGGAATTACATGGGATCTGCACACACCTTACAGACCCCAGTAAGTGAGTAGAAGAGTATGAGTGGGACTCTCAAAACAGAAATGAGCAAAATTTGTCAGGAAACAGCCATGACATTGGTTCAAGCCTTGCCTAAAGCTTTACTGGGAATTCGCATCCAATCGGGGCGGAGGGATAACATCAGTCCCTGTGAAATATTGTATGGTGGACCGTATAAAATCCCACATGTTCCAAGTGAAATTCACATAAAGGAAACTTGATTTGCAGAGATATCTGATGACTTTAGGTTCCACTTGAATTACATTTGTGCTACCCAGACCCATAGGACAGGCACACCTGCACATCCCTTCCAGTCTGGAAACTGGGTCTGTGTGAAGTGGGACAGTGTCATGGTTTGAAGGACAGGTGTCTGCTAAGAAAGGCAGAAGCTTCTCTTTGAAATGGAGAATGTAAACTGCTCTTCCTCCAAATTGCAATTATAATTTTGAAATTAAGGGCTCTCAGGCAAAGATATAGGAATTAGGAATAACAGTTCTTTACTAGGAAAATTAAAATAGAAATGCAGTATTACAAAGAACAATCCCAAACCCTGCCAGAGTCAGAATCCAAGCTGACACCCGTCAGCCAGTCAGGGTGTTGGCAGCAGTCCCATTCAATGGTGGCTGCATCCTCCTACAGTGACAGATGTGGTTCAGTTGGAGCAGTGCTCCTGTAGAAGGTGCAGTTTCCTCTGAAGGTCAGGGATGATGTGGAAAGGTCTGGCATTCCTCTGGAATCCAGTGGAAAGAGCTGCTAACTAGTGTTCCAAAATGTCAGTTTTTATCTGGGTAGAAAAGGCTTGGCTCCTCCCTGGCTGGAACATCTCCCAGTGGGATGATGGAATTTTATCAGCCATGCCCTGGGACTCAATGGCCATTAACAGGAGATATCTCCTGGAGGAAGATAAAGAACATTGTCCCACCTGGTTTTAACACATGGCCCATTAACAGGAGATATCTCCCACAGGGATAAGAATCATTGCCCCACCTGGTTTAATGGATGGTGATAGAATACAAACTTTTGGTCACATCCTGTATTGCAGCCCAAGACACAGATTATGGTTTAATTGAAGCAGTGCTCCTGTAGAAGGAGCAGTTTTCCTCCAGAGGTCCAGGGTTGATGTGGAATTTCCTCTGGAATCCGGTGGAAAAGGCTGCTCTGGTGTTCCAAATCTCAGTTTTTATCTGGGTAGGAAAGGCTTGGCTCCTCCCCCTGGGTGGAGCATCTCCCAGTGGGATGATGGAATTTTATCAATCATGCACTGGGACTCAATGGCCATTAACAGGAGATATCTCCTGGAGGGAAGATGGGTTAAGGAAAAGATAAAGATGATTGCCCCAGCTGGTTTAAAGATGGCCCATTAACAGGAGATATCTCCTGGAGGGAGGACGGCTTGAGGAAAAGATAAAGATGATTGCCTTTCTTGGGGTGACTTTATGGTGCCTGTATCCCTAATCGTCTGTTCTGTTGGTGTTGAATATGGAGTTCTGCAGGTTTGTGGCTGGTTCCAGGAGTGAAGGGGGAGAGCAGAAATGCACAGTTTGTTGTCAGAGACTGCACTTGCTTCCCCACATCCTTCACACAGACTCTTGTCTGCAGTGGACAACAGGAGAGAACTCTCCTTTGCTTTTTGGTTGTTTTCTTCTGCCTCCCTGAAACCAAGAAGTTCCCTGGACTGCTCTTTTCCCTTTTTCTTGGAATTGTTCGAACCTGCTCTGAACTGCTCTGGACAGATGAGCACTGGGAGCTCACACCTGTGGCTCACGTGGGCTGTGACATTTCCCAGTTCTGGAGGGTCTGAGAACAGCCTGAGTGAGCCAGGCTGCAACCCACGGAAGGGACTCTTCTGAATTTGTCATCTCTTCAGAGCTGCGAGAGGTTTTGCTGTTTGGTGTTGTTCGATTTTGTGCTGGGAAGTGCTCTGCCTGTTAAATAAACACTTTTTTTCCACTTCTCTCTGAGGAAATATTTTCCCCTGAACCAGTTGTTGGAATCTGCTTGAATCTTTCCCGGAGGACCCTGATTTGGAGGTTTCCTCCCAAATTCGCCTTAAACCAGGACACTGCCCCATCTATTTTTTAACAGCTGGCCCATTAGCAGGAGATATCTCCCACGGAGTTAAGGATCACTGCCCCACCTGGTTTAACAGATGGTGACAGAATACAAACTTTTGGGCACATCTTTACATTGTAACCCAAGACAGGCAGTGATCCTCCACAAGTGGGAAGGACCATTCCACGTCCTGCTGAGCACCCTCACTGCAGTCAGAATTGGATTCACTCCAGAATTAACAAAACTTTTGTAAGTTTTAAGACACTGAACAAATTTGAAAGTTTGAACAATTTTGTAAGTTTGCAAGACTGAACAATGTAACAACCAAGACTAGTGCAGATGATAACATATTTTAAATAGTTCCTTTTCTGTGTCCTAATTCTAATTCTAATTCTAATTCTAATTCTAATTCTAATTCTAATTCTAATTCTTCTTTATATGATATTTGATCATGTAAGGTATTATTCTTGTTAGATGTTTATTGCTATAAGGTTTATTATTATGTATTTACTATAAGATATTTATCTAACATTAGATACTTATTATTATTATTATTATTAGACACTTAACTGTCATTAAATACTTGTTGTCAGTAATATTTAGAATTTAGAATTTTACCCCAACGAGGAAGAGGCCTTGTCACCTCTTGATGCCTCAAGTTTTGCTGATAGAGCAGCAAGAGGAATTGCAGAAAAATGTATTCTCACAATAATTCCACAAAAGGAGATTGATTTGTCAGGATTCACCCCAAAATATGACCAAGCACACCACTGGAGCATACTGGGGCAGACTGGGAAGCACTGGGAGAGACTGGGAATCTCCGAGAAGCGAGTGGAGTGTGACTGGGAATAACTGGGAAGCAACTGAGAGCACTGGGAGCTGAGCTCCTCCAGACACCCCCCAGTACCCAACATTCCCAGTTGCTCCCAGTAACATCCCAGTGCCCTCCCAGTCACTACCGGTGCCCTCCCAGTACTCTCCTAGTCACTCCTAGTTGCTCCCAGTGCTCCCCAGTCACTCCCAGTGCCCTCCCAGTGCTCCCCAGTCACCTCCCAGCTGCTCCCATTTTGTTGTTCTGGGTCGCTGTGGTGGGGGGCAGGGACACCCTAAAAATAACCAGGGTGGGGGAGGGGGTCGGCTAGGGCCCGATCCTGGCTAAAAAAACCTGGAGAGGTCACGTGACCCTGGGAGTGGCTCCAGGACCCCGCGGCCACCACGGGGGGAGGTAGCGGGGGACACTGGGGTGGGACACAAGGAATTGGGGTCCGGGGAGGCTGGGGGCACCAAGGGGGTACAGGGGACTGGGAGTGGGGAACGTGGGATTGGGAACAAGATTTGGGGGTCCTGGGAGGGCGGTGAGGGGGACATGGGATGGTGAAGGTGGGATTGGGGTTATGGGGTGGGGCTGGGAGTGACCCCAGGGTTTGGATTGGGGTCCAGGTGGTGCACCAGGGGGCACATTAGACTGTGAAGGTGGGACTGGGGTTATGGGGTGGGGCTGGGAGTGACCTCAGGTTTTGGACTGGGGTTCAAGTGGGACAGTGGGGGACATGGGACCATGGGAATGTGACTGGGGTCATGGGAGTGACCCCAGGATTTGGATTGGGGTCCTGGAGGGGCAGTGGGATGACACGGGACCATGGGAATGTGATTGGGGTCATGGGAGTGACCCCAGGATTTGGTTTGGGATCCTGGAGGGCAATGGGGGCGACAAGGGATTTGGGGTCAGGGGTAACTGGGGACACTGCAGAAAGTCAGATCCTCCCAGTGTCCCCCAATGTCTCTCAGTGTCCCCTGTGTCCCTCAGTGTCCCCACACTGGGGACACACCATGGCCTCCCTCTGCATGGACCCGCTGCCACTGACCCTGGCACTGCTGGCGATCACCGTGGCCACCACGGCCACCACCGTCCCCCTGCTGGCAGTGCCACCCCCGTGGTGGTGGCCCTGGACATGGCCCCGGACTCCTTCGATGACCAGTACCGGGGGCTGCGGCCGGCGCCATGACCGCTGGGCGCTGCCGGCCCTGAACCGCTCCGAGCTGCAGCGGGCGGTCACTTGGCCGAGGCCTGGGCTCTGGCCGCGGCCGAGTGGCGCGTCGGCTGTTCTCTAAAGTCCCTCCGTCCCCTCTGTCCCCGAGCCAGGCCATGGCCCTGCTGGCCTACACGGCGCCGGTGCCTTTACACCAGACGCTCAACGCGGCCGTGCGCGTGGCCGGGCGCTCCGGCCGGGAGTACCGCGACAATTTCCACTTCAAAGCGCTGCATTTCCTGCTGACCGACGCGCTGGCCACGCTGAGGGACGCGCAGGGACATCGGTGTCACCGCGTGTTCCGGGGGTCAGCGGGGTCCGTTCGAGCGCTGGCGCGGCCGCGAGCGTCCGGTTCGGTCACTTCGTCGGCGTCGCTGCGCAACGAGCTCGTGGGGCTTCGGGACGGACACGGCGCTCACGGTGACGGGGACACTGGGGACACTGGGACTGGGGACACTGGGGACACTGGGGACACTGGAGACACTGGGATTGGGGACACTGGGATTGGGGACACTGGGGACACTGGGGACATTGGGATTGGGGACACTGGGATTGGGGACACTGGGGACATTGGGGACATTGGGATTGGGGACACTGAACTGCGGACACTGGGACTGGGGACACTGGGACTGGGGACACTGGGATTGGGGACACTGGGGACATTGGGGACATTGGGGACATTGGGATTGGGGACACTGAACTGGGGACACTGGGACTGGGGACACAGGGGACACTGGGGACACCGGTGCTGGGGCCACTCTCCAGGTGCACACGTGCCAGGGCGTGTCCATCCGCGAGTTCTCCTTCTTCCCGCACGAGGACGAGGTGCTGATCCCGCCCTTCGAGACCTTCGAGGTCACCGGTGCCACCAGCGGCGCCATGGGCGGGGCGGGCGCGGATTGAGCTGCGCTCCACCGGCGCCTCCAGCACCTACAACTGCCAGTGGCTGCGAGGTGACGTCACGGGGGCGGGGACACGGCGGGGTGACGTCACGGGGCGGGGATACGGTAGGGTGATGTCACGGGGGCGGGGTGACAGTATGGGGCGGGGACACGGTGGGATGATGTCATGGGGTGGAAAAGTGCAGGTGACATAACGGGGCGGGGACACAGCGGGTGACGCCACGTGGGCGGGGCACAATGGATGACGTCATGGGGTGGGGACACGGCTGGATGACGTCATGGGGGCGGGACATTGCAGGTTGATGTTATGGGGCGGAGGCATGGTGGGGTGACGTCATGGGGCGGGAAAATGCCGGATGATGTCACGGGGCGGGGACACGGCGGGGTGATGTCATGGGGCGGAGAAAGTGCAGGGTGACGTCATGGGGGACTGCAGGGTGATGTTATGGGTCAGGGACATTGTGGGGTGACGTCACGGGGTGGGGACACAGCTGGGTGATGTCACAGGGGCGGGGACACTGCGAGGTGACATCACGGGGGCGGGGACATTGTGAGGTGACGTCATGGGGGCGGGGACACTGCGGGGGTGACCCAGGGAACATTTCCTGGGGGCAGTGGGTGGTGACGTCACGGGGTGGGGACACCGCGGGGTGACGGCACAGGGGGACATTTCCTGGGGGACACGGGGACACCCAGTGAGGGTTGGGGACAGGGACGCCCCAGTGCTGGGGACAGAGACAGGGACAGGGACAGGGACAGGGACAGGGACGGGGACAATGACAGGACAGGGACAGGGACAGGGACAGGGACAATGACAGGGTCAGGGACAGGGACAGGGACAGGGACAGGGGACAGGGACAGGGACAGGGACAGGGACAGGGACAAGGCCACCCCAGTGCTGACACTGTCCCCTCCCCTCGGCAGAGCAGCGCTGTGGGGACGGGCCCTGTGTGTTCGACACAGGTGAGCCGGGACCCTGACCCCCTTTGTCACCCCTGTCACCCCCTGTCACCTCCTGTCACCCCCTGTCACCCCTGTCACCCCTGTCACCTCCTGTCACCCCCTGACCCCCATCACCCCCCAATGTGACCCCTCTGTCACCCCTGTCACCCCTGTTACCCCTGTCACCCCTCACTGTGACCCCCTGTCACCCCCTGTCCCTCCTCTGTCACCCCTGTCACCCCCTCACTGTGACCCCCTGTCACCCCCTGTCACCCCTGTCACCCTTGTCACCCCCTGACCCCCCCATCACCCCTCAATGTGACCCCCTGTCACCCCCTGTCACCTCCTGTCACCCCTGTCACCCCTCACTGTGACCCCCTGTCACCCCTGTCGCCCCCCTGTCCCCCCAGCCCCACCTGACCCCCATTTTCCCCTCCCCCAGGCAGGAGCATCCCCCCTCAGGGGTCTCCTGGTGGTCACCGCAGCCCTGGCAGTGGCCACCGGGCTCCTCTGAGCCACCACGGCCACCGAGAGCGCCACCGGTCATCAGCGGGCACCGTGGTCACCAAGGCTGCTGGCACCTCCCCCGCCACGGGGCCACCGAGGCCACGGAGGTGTCACACGGCCTCTGTGGCCACTGTGGCCACTGTGACCAGCAAGGCCACCAAGGTCACTGAGGTGTCACACGGCCTCTGTGGCCACTGTGACCAGCAAGGCCACCGAGGTCACTGAGGTGTCACACGGCCTCTGTGGCCACTGTGACCAGCAAGGCCACCAAGGTCATTGAGGTCTCACATGGCCACTGTGGCCACTGTGACCAGCAAGGCCACCAATGTCACTGAGGGATCCAAAGCCACCATGGCCACTGTGGCCACTGAGGTCCCCAAAGTCACCGTGGCCACTGTGGTAGCAAGGCCACCATTGTCACTAAGGTCTCACATGGCTTCTGTGGCCACTGTGACTAGCAAGGCCACCATGGCCACTGACTTCTCCAAAGTCACCATGGCCACTGTGACCACTGTGACTACCAAAGCCACCACAGCCTCTGTGGCCACTGTGACCAGCAAGGCCATGAAGGACATTCAGGTCCTTAAAGCCACCACGACCACTGTGGCCACTGAGGTCCCCAAAGTCACCATGGCCCCTGTGGCTAGCATGGCCACTGTGGCCACTGGGGTCTCACATGGCCACTGTGGCCACTGTGACCAGCAAGGCCACCAGGGACATTCAGGTCCCCAAAGCCACCATGGCCACCAAGGCCACTGAGGTCCCCAAAGTCACCATGGCCACTGTGACCAGCAAGGCCACCAAGGCCAGTGAGAGCTCCAAAGCCACCACAGCCTCTGTGGCCACTGTGGCTAGCAAGGCCACCAATGTCACTGAGGCCACCAAGGCCACCATGGCCACTGTGACTACTGTGACTAGCAAGGCCATAAAGGCCACTGTGGCCACTGAGGTCTCCAAAGTCATCAAGGCCACCACGGCCACTGTGGCTAGCAAGGCCACCACGGTCACTGAGGTCTCCAAAGCCACCATGGCCACCATGGCCACTGTGGTAGCAAGGTCACCGAGGCCACTGAGGTGCCACACGGCTTCTGTGGCTACTGTGATTAGCAAGGTCACCAAGGGCATTCAGGTCCCCAAAGCCACCACAGCTTGTGTGGCCAGTGTGACTAGCAAGGCCACCAATGTCACTGAGGTCCCCAAAGTCACCGTGGCCACTGTGACTAGCAAGGCCACCGAGGAAATTCAGGTCCCCAAAGCCACCATGGCCACTGTGACCACTGAGGTCACCAAAGCCACCATGGCCACTGTGGCCACTGTGACTACTGTGACTAGCAAGGCCACCATGGCCACTGTGGCCACTGTGACTACCACAGCCACCAAGGCCACTGAGGCCACCAAGGCCACCATGGCCACTGTGACTACTGTGACTAGCAAGGCCACCACGGCCACTGTGGCCACTGAGTTCTCCAAAGTCATCAAGGCCACCACGGCCACTGTGACTAGCAAGGCCACTGAGGCCACTGAGGTGTCACATGGCCTCTGTGGCTACTGTGATTAGCAAGGCCACCAAGGACATTCAGGTCCCCAAAGCCACCACAGCTTGTGTGGCCACTGTGACCAGCAAGGCCACCGAGGAAATTCAGGTCTCTAAAGCCACCACAGCCTCTGAGGCCACTGTGACCAGCAAGGCCACCAAGGCCACTGAGGTCTTCAAAGCCACCATGGCCCCTGTGGCTAGCAAGGTCACTGTGGCCACTGTGACTAGCAAAGCCACCAAGGACATTCAGGTCCCTAAAGCCACCACAGCTTGTGTGGCCACTGTGACTAGCAGGGCCACCAAAGTCACTGAGGGCTCCAAAGCCACCATGGCCACTGTGACCAGCAAGGCCACCAATGTTACTGAGGTCCCCAAAGTCACCGTGGCCACTGTGGTAGCAAGGCCACCATTGTCACTAAGGTCTCACATGGCTTCTGTGGCCACTGCGACTAGCAAGGCCACCATGGCCACTGACTTCTCCAAAGTCACCATGGCCACTGTGACCACTGTGACTACCAAAGCCACCACAGCCTCTGTGGCCACTGTGACCAGCAAGGCCACGAAGGACATTCAGGTCCTTAAAGCCACCACGACCACTGTGGCCACTGAGGTCCCCAAAGTCACCATGGCCCCTGTGGCTAGCATGGCCACTGTGGCCACTGTGACTTGCAAGGCCACCAAGGCCACTGAGGGCTCCAAAGTCATCAAGGCCACCATGGCTACTGTGGCTAGCAAGGTCACTGAGGTCACTGAGGTGTCACATGGCCTCTGTGGCTACTGTGACTAGCAAGGCCACCAAGGACATTGAGGTCCCCAAAGCCACCACAGCTTGTGTTGCCACTGTGGCTAGCAGGGCCACCAATGTCACTGAGGGCTCCAAAGCCACCATGGCCACTGTGACCAGCAAGGCCATCATTGTCACTGAGGTCCCCAAAGTCACCGTGGCCACTGTGGTAGCAAGGCCACCATTGTCACTAAGGTCTCACATGGCTTCTGTGGCCACTGTGACTAGCAAGGCCACCATGGCCACTGACTTCTCCAAAGTCACCATGGCCACTGTGACCACTGTGACTACCAAAGCCACCACAGCCTCTGTGGCCACTGTGACCAGCAAGGCCATGAAGGACATTCAGGTCCTTAAAGCCACCACGACCACTGTGGCCACTGAGGTCCCCAAAGTCACCATGGCCCCTGTGGCTAGCATGGCCACTGTGGCCACTGTGACCAGCAAGGCCACCGAGGACATTCAGGTCCCCAAAGCCACCATGGCCACTGTGGCCACTGTGACCAGCAAGGCCACCAAGGCCACTGAGGGCTCCAAAGTCATCAAGGCCACCATGGCTACTGTGGCTAGCAAGGTCACTGAGGTCACTGAGGTGTCACATGGCCTCTGTGGCTACTGTGACTTGCAGGGCCACTCAAGGCCACTGAGGTCCCCAAAGCCACCACAGCTTGTGTGGCCACTGTGGCTAGCAGGGCCACCAATGTCACTGAGGGCTCCAAAGCCACCACGGCCACTGTGACCACTGTGACCAGCAAGGCCACCAAGGTCACTGAGGTCTCCAAAGTCACCAATGTCACTGAGGCCACCAAGGCCACCGTGGCCACTGAGGCCACCAAGCCAGGATGAGTTAGGGGACAACACTGGAGCCACCAGGTGCCACCAGGACATTGTGACAAGAGAGGGGACAGGGGGACTCTGAATTCGCCATTGCTTTGGTTCTTCACTTTTTGGTTTGTTTTTTCCCCTCCTTTTCCCAAAATTTCAATTTTTCTTCCCAATTATTAAACTGGATTTGCCTCAATCCGTGAGTTTTCCTCTCATTTTCCCATCCCAAATTATCCTGGAATTCCAGGATTTCCTGTGGGCAGGAGGAAAAGGAGGTGGAAGAAGAGAATTCTAATAATTTACCAAAATATGAGTATTGGCCTAATGCCCAGCTGTGATGGACAAAAAACTCTATAACAATTTAAAATTAGAAAGTTTATATTTAATTAATGCATGGGGTAAGCCCTTAAAAAACACTGCAAAATCACGGGTGATAAAAGAGTCTGTTTTTTGGCAAAAGTAAATAAATATTAGAAATTATTAAATTAAATATACTATTAAATATAAATATAAATTAAATAGATATAAATATATATAGTATCTAAATAATATAGATTAAATTGTATATAATATAATATAATATAATATAATATAATATAATATAATATAATATAATATAATATAATATAATATAATATAATGTAATATAATATAATATAATACAATATAATATAATATAATATAATATAATATAATATAATACAATATAATTTATAATTATATATATTATATAATAATACATAATCAGTGTATATTATTATATAATTATTATGATTATAATTATTATATATTATTGTAAAATTATGTTATGCATATAATAAATATTAAATTAAATATATAAAATATCTATTATATGTAAATATATAATATATTTTTATATATTATTAAATATAATTTCATCTATTAGAATATAATTATTACAATGATTATATATTATTGTAAAATTATGTTATGTATATAATACATATTAAATTATATAAAAATATCTATTATATGCAAATATATAATATTATTATTATATATTATTAAAGATAATTTCATCTATCATAATATAATTATTACATTGATTATATATTATTATATATTTATATTATGTGTACAATATATAATATGTATTAATAATATATATATTATATATGTATAGTATATATATTTACATATGTAAATATATAAATATATAGAATATAGAATATAAAATATCGAATATAGAATATAGAATACAGATTATAGATTATCGATTATCGATTGTAGATTATAGATTATAGATTATATAATTGTAATATATTATAATTACATAATTATAGTTGCATTTCTATATATTATTAAATATTAGAAATTTCGAAATGTAATATTAGAAATATTAAAAATTTAAATAGAAATTTTGGGTGAAATCAAATTTCCTCCCTTCGTGACTTTGAAAAAGTTCCTGGTTCCAATTGTTTGCGTTTCTCTGGATTTATTTACCAAATTCTTCATTTCTCATTGCAAGCAGAGCTGAGCAAACATAAAAATGTCAAACAATTAATTATTGTAATCAAGCCTGGTTTCTTCCTACGAAATTTTAATTATTTTCAGAAAGGTTTACCAATCTGCCTGCTTTTAATTAACCCTGATAAATAACTAATTTTAAACCAGAATCCTAATTTCTCGAAGGGGGATCATGAGGATCCACAGGGATCTGTGAAGGAGGGAGGGATTTTAAGGGTTGATTTTAATTCTCATTATCCTGCTCTGATTTTTCACGTGAAATAAATTCGTTTCATATTTCCAATTCGAGTCTCGGTAATTTTTGATCACCTCACAGGTGTTAATTAATGAACCCTTGGCTCTGTTTTCTCTCCTCTCTCCAGCTGGAAGCAGCTGAGGGGCTTCGCTGGCTCCAATAAAACAACAAAAAGGAAATTTCACAACCAGATATGAGTTGGGCAGATTAAAAAATTGAAAATTCACCATCTCGGGTTTCCTACAGGGATGTCACCTGCTTGGGGACCCCAGTTTGGTGCCTGGGGTGTGACAGCGACCCAGTGAGCAGTGGGGAGTGGGACTGGGGGCACTGGGGGATGTGGGACCGCGGGATTGGGGTGAGAAATCAGAGAGAGAAAAGAAAATTTCAGTTCCCCTGAAGGTGCTGAAAGATGAACCAGCAGGAAAATATAAAAGATATTGAAAGTGGGGGAAAAACAGGGCAAGGGTGGCTACAGCAGGTGGAGAAATAATTTTTTTGAATTCCAGTGAGGGATTTTTGGCAACTTCTGTTGCAGAGAAGCTGCCCAGCCGGCCAAAAGAGAAAGGTCAAGGCAGGACAACCCAGGATTTTTGAGGATTGAGTGGAAACCTCGCCCTGAAACCCCTTTTGTGGCTCCCCAGGGGAGGAAAAGTATTTCCTAAAAGAGGCGGAGCCATGCAAAGTGTTTACAGGGAGAAGCCCTGGTTTTTGTTAGCCACACACCGGATTTTAATGAATATTTATAATTAGGGTGGATAAATACTTTGTGCAAAGTCCCTCTGAGCTGCAGGAGCAGGAGAGATCTGCTGTGAGTCCGAGCTGATAAAGGATTCCAGATCTCTGGTGCCTCCAGCTGTGCCTGAGAGTTCACTCCAGCTGATTTGGGTATCAGGGGCTGGGGGACACTGGGGACACTTGGGGGACAGGGGACTGTGGGATTGGGGTCTGGGGAGTCACAGGACTGGGATTGGGGTCAGGGGTGCTCAGGGGAAAGTGAGGGGCACACGGGATGGTGGGAGTGGGATTGGGGTCATGGGGGGCTGGGACACACTGTGGGGGTAGGGGGGTGATGCCGGGATTTGGGTCGAGGTTCTGGGGTGACACCAAAGAAATTGGGGACTGGGAGTGGGATTGGGGTCTGGGACAGGCTGAGGGGAACAGTGAGGGGCTCAGGGAGTGACCCCAGGATTTGGGCTGGGTCATGGGGGGCTGAGGGAATTGTAATCATGGGGGTGGGATTGGGGTCCTTGGGGGCCATGGTGCTGTGGGATTGGGGACCCTGGGAGGCTGGGGGGTTGTTGGGGGCAAAATTAACCCCAGGGTTTGGGATCAGGGACCCTGTACATGTGCAGGTGTCTCCTCTCCAGGAGTTCCTCCCTTCCCCTGGGCTGACCCCACTGCCCTCCCCAGTCCCTCACTGAGGAACCCTCCCAGTGCCACCTCTGTGTCCCCTCTGTGTCCCCCAGTGTCCACACTGGTCCCTGTGGCCTCTCCCTCCATGGCTCTCCTGGCTCTCACCCTGGCTCTGCTGCCAATGACCGTGGCCACCACTGACTACGAGGTGAAGCACCTGGACATGGCCCTGGACTCCTTCGATGACCAGTACCAGAACTGCAGCCATGCCATGGTTGAGGAGCTCCCGGGCCTTGAGCCCTTGGAGCTCCAGAACCGCTCTCTGCTCTCCCGGATCTGGGATCGCGGCGCGGTGATGTGGCGACTTCTGGGGTCCCATCTGTCCCCTCTGTCATACCCAGCCCAGGCCATCGCCACCATGGTCTACACCGTGGATGACGTGTCCGAGCAGTTCGACAATAATGTGAGCGTGGCCGGGCGCTCCCCCAGGGAATACCGGGACAACTTCCACTTCAAAATTCTGCATTTCGTGCTGACCGACGCCCTGGCCGCGCTGAGGGACGCTCGGAAGGAGCAGGAATGTCTTTGTGTGCTCTGGGGGGTTGACAAGTACAAGTTCCAGGCAAATGTTGGTGACGTCGTCCGGTTGGGTCGATTTGTGTCATCAAGGCTTTGCACAAATGTCATCGATGGTTTGAGGGCCACCACGGTGTTCAAGGCACGGACCTGTCACGGGCAGATATCAGGAATTCTCCAATTCTCCACTGTGAAGCGAGGTGCTGATCCCACCCTTCGAGAAGTTCAACATCACAGAAGTCATGGAGACAGGGACGAGTGTGGAGATCCACCTGGACTCCATGGGGACCCACAGCAAATACAACTGCGAAAGTGGCTGACAGGTGGGGACAGCCTGAGGGCCGTGGGGACACTCCACTGGGGCCGTGGGGACACGCACTGGGGATGTGGGACACGCACTGGGGCCATGGGGACACCCATTGGGGCCGTAGGGGACACTCACTGGGGCCGTGGGGACATCCTGGAACTGGGGCCGTAGGTGGATACCCTGATGAGGCACAGGTGGGACAATGACACTCACTGGGGATGAGGGGACAGGGACAGGGGCACCCCACGGTGTGTGTGGGGACAAGGACAGCCTCGTGCTGGGGACACCAAGGCTGGGGAGAGGAATGGCTATGACAGGGCACAGGGATGGGGACCCCAGCATTTAGAAAGGGACAGGGACTGCCCGTTCCGACCCTGCCCATCCTCTGCACAGTCACTGCTTTGGAGACAGACCCTGTGTGCGTAGGGATTTGGGGGCTGGGACCCCATGGCACCCTGTCCCCTGTCACCACCTCTCTCCCTGACCCCTGTCACCTCTAAGCCCACCGTGACCTCCTGACCTCCCTGGCCCCTGCCCCCATCATCCCTCCCGCCCTCCCTGTCACTGTCACCTCATTGGCCCCCATCTGTCCTGTCACCCCCACCCCTGTCATGGCTGTCTGTGACCCCTACACCCCATGGTCAACGTGACCCCTCTCTTTGTCCCCAGGTGGGAGGCGTCCCAACAACCCCCTGCCCACTGCCACCTCAGAGGGCTCCTCCTGGTCACCACAGCCCTGGCAGTGGCTGCAATCATCCTCTGGGCCACCACATCCCTGGCAGTGGCCGCAATCATCCTCTGGGCCACCACAGCCCTCTGGTACCAATCATCCTCTGAGCCACCAAGCCACCGAAGTCACCAAGATCTCTGCAGTCACTGTGGCAGCCACGATCACCAAAAACACCAGGACAGCCAGAGAAACAAGGCCACCAAGACTGCCAAGGCCACCACTGCCTCTACGGCCATTTTGGCCACCATGGCCTCCATGTGGTCACTGCGGCCACCACTGGCACTGTGACCACCTCATCATGAGGGCATGGTGCAAAAAATATTTTATATAACTCTTATATTCAAAAAATTGTATCAAATCACCTCTATTGTTTTATCAAAAGAATTCTGTTAAATAATTTTATCAAATAAATTGTTTCGACATAATTCTATAAAATAATTCTCCCAAAGAAGTTCTATTAAATTATTCAATCAAAATAGATTCATAAGAAAATTTTGCTAAAGCATCAAAAAGAGATAATTCTCAAGCAGGGCTCGATGTCACTCCCCACACCCACACCCACATTCACACCTGTGGGAACATCTCTTCCTCTAGGCCTCGAGGAGGATTTTTGGGGAGCACCCCCTTCCCGAGGGAGGAACCTCACACAAATTTCATTCCAAGCAAGAATGCAGGACAGGAATCTCTGTCTGAGAGGGGACTGGACGTTCCCAGGGTCAGGTGATGCTCAAGAAGGCATTGGGAGGAGTGGGGCCAGGAGGTCAAGGAGTGACCGTGCCCCTCTACCCTGCCCAGCGAGACACATTGGGACTGATGTGTCCAGTTCTGCCCAGTGGAGTGTCCAGTTCTGCCCAGTGCTGTGTCCGGTTCTGCCCAGTGCTGTGTCCAGTTCTGGGCTGCACTGAACCCAATCCTGTGATCAGGATGACCCAGCCTAAGCTGGGAGGTTGGACCAGGTGCCCACTCTGGGTCCTCCCATCCTGACCCATTCTGGAATTTTGGGATTCTGGGAGTTGTGATTTGGGAATTCTCCACTGGAGGGCAGCAGTGAGGGCAGGAAATCAGCTGAGAAGACATGAAGTTTGTCACAGCCCCCAGGTGGTTTCACCAGAGAGTTTGAACTCCCAAACTTTAGGGTAATTGGAGAAGTGGCTTCTCACAAAATCTATTGCATAACCCAGACAGCCTGAACTTCTGTCAGGAGGTGTCAGGGAACTTTTGGCAAAGTCCACCTGCCAAACGCACCTCATGTGGGGAAGAAGGCTTAGGAGCATGGGGAGAGAAAGGAGGGGAAGCGATTTTTACCTGAGGACCCAAACCCAAAATTTCCCCCAATTTTTCAATTATCAATGACGTGAAAGAGAGGAATAAATATAGCAACTGATAAGTCTCTCTCAGCCTAAACATGATACAACTTCCTCCTTACAAAGCCCCAAAAGAATGTCAAAAACCAGAACCACTTGTAGTGTTAGGAAACTATTTAAAAATTCAATGAACAAAATATTTACGATTCCCTTTAGGAAACTAAAATTCCCTCGATTCAAGGCTACCCACAACTTGGTAATAGATGCCTCTCTCAGGAGGATTAACTAAGGGCAACTAAGCTTCTCACCCATCCTGGAGCTTCAATCCTGTGCCCAGAAGTAAAAGGGAAATCGAAAGGAAAAGACCCAAATATAAAATTAAGTCATAATTATGTCCATAAAATACACGGAATCGTAGAAAGGCAAAACAGTGACAGAGTCAGAACACGACCTGAGATCCTGCTAGTTTGGGTGGTGGTCACAGTCCAAATAATGAGGTTTTGTTGAAGTAGTGATTTTGTAGAAAGGTCTGGTAGCTCTTGCCCTCTGGAATCCAGTGGAAAAAAGGCTGCTCTGATGTTCAAAATCCCACTTTTTATCTAGGTAGGAAGTGCTTGGCTCCTACCCCTGGGTGGAGCATCTCCCAATGGGATGATGGAATTTTACCAGTCATGCATGGGATTCCATGGCCGTTAACAGGAGATATCTCCTGGAGGAAGATAAATAACATTGCCTCACCTGGCTTCAACAAATGGCCCATTAGCAGGAGATATCTCCTGGAGGAAGATAAATAACATTGCCTCACCTGGCTTCAACAAATGGCCCATTAACAGGAGATATCTCCTGGAGGAAGCCAAATAACCTTGCCTCACCTGGCTTCAACAAATGGCCCATTAGCAGGAGATATCTCCCACAGGGATAAGAATCACTGCCCCGCCTGGTTTCTGCAGATGGTGATACAATAAACTCTTTTGGGCACATCTTTACATTGTAACCTAGGACAAGGACCAAAAAACCCCAGGAGGTCAGACGGAGCCAGGATTGTATGGGAAAGGCACGGGGCAGGGGAAAACTGAAACATTAAATTCGATATGTTCATGGACAAAGAGCCTCTAAATAATTTAAGTTAGGAAGTGGTATCTTTATTGATACAACGGAGGGCTGCTTGGGGGTAATCCCCATACAAGGTTCCTTGTGTTCTATTTATTTCCCAAACTCTTACATTCCGTACATTTGCATCACCCCAGCAGCTCTCATCCCCTCTCTGTATTAAAATGAGGCCAATAGTCCTTCACACGTGCACAGTTCTTCTCTTGAATTGGGTCGGTGGTCGCAAATTGGGTCAATGTTCTTGGAAGATGAAGTAAGGAAAGTCTTCATCAAGTCTCCGTGACCCTCTGGCAAAATTCAAGGTCCCCTGATTTGTGATGGATTTGTGCAATGTCCAAGGGTCAGCCATTGTTCTACTGGGTTCAATCTGTTCTCATATTGGTTCTCATACTCCATCTCCTTCTATAAACAAAACTGAAACAATCTTTTGGCAATCAATACCAATAATTATTAATATTAGCTCTAGCTTGTGTTATTACAACTTCCACCTTGATCAATAAGAATTGCTTCTAACTCTTAGCTAAAATCTGAACTCTTTAAAATCATAATTCAGATCAGCTAGGGAATCATCTGAGGATACAGGGGCGGAGCAAGATGGGAGGGCAAATAGGATACAGAGAATCTGCATTGGTTGTCAGGTACCCTGGGGTGGTTTTTTGTGTCTCCATCACATTGAGGGTTTTGGCCACCTAAGGGCCTTTCTCTAGCGTTGTACCTTAAAACATTTTGGCCTTCAGGTCTCCTCCCTCCAAGTGAACACAGACATCTCCAGGTCTGAACACCACAGCCCTCCACAGGGAGTGACATTGAGCCCTGCTGGGGAATTGACTCTTTTTGCTGCCTTTGACAGAATTATTTAATGGATCTGATTTGATATAATGATTTAATAGGATTTCCTTTCAGGAAAGGGAATGAAATCCTCGATTTCAAGGGGCATAATTTGGGTAAACTTTGGTCCATATCCCTGCACTTCTTGTCTTCCCATTCACTTTCAGTGCTTTCACTAGGTTTTGGAATTTCCCCATGATTTTTTTAGCCATTTCATTTTTTTAGCGACCTCTCCACAGGCTCTTTTTTTCCCTTTCTTTCATGATTTCTGGATTTGTTTAGAAGTAATTTCAGCAAGTTTTAGTCCGTTTCCCTGCTCTTCTTGTCATCCCATCCACTTTCAGTATTTTCACTTGGTTTCAGAATTTTCCCTTGATTTCTCTCGCCGTTTCATTTTTATAGCAACCTTTCTACAGGCTCTGTTTTTTGATTCCTTCCTAGATTTCAGGAGGCTTTTAGGAGCAATTTTTGCAAATTTTTGTCCATTTCCCTGCACTTCTTGTCATCTGAGGCCATTTCAGCCTGGTCACCCCATTTCCAAATTTCTGGGATGTTTTCCATCACATTTCATTTCATCATATCTCCTTTGCAGCAGGTTTGTCAGACTTTGCCCTGCGATTTCAGGATTTCATTAATTTCATTGTGTGTCTCCAAAAAGTCTATTACATATCACAGACAGTCTGAACTTCTGTCAGGGTGTTTCAGGGAATCAGCAGCAACCCTGTGCACTCCAGAACAGCCGCCTGCCCATCACCCTCCTGTGGGGAAGAAGGTTTGGAGCATGGGGAGAGGAACGTCAGAAAGGGGTTTTAACTGGGGTCCCTAATCCAAAACTTTCCCAATTTTTCAATTAAGTTTACAATAACGTGATAGAGAGGAATAAATATTACCTCCTATTAACCTAAATTTTCTAATTCAAACAGTTTAGTTAAACCACCTTGGTGCTGTGAAAAACTTCCTCTCTCCTCATGTGGAGACATCAAGGCCCATTTTAAAGACAGAGACAACCATTTCTCCTAAAGACCCCGACCCGGTGAGTGGCTTTTCAAGGACATCACCGCCCATCTTCCTATAAACTCTTGCCCGGTGAGGGTGGTGATGGCCTGGCACAGGCTGCCCAGAGAAGCTGTGGCTGCCCCGTGCCTGGCCGTGCCCCGGCCGGTCTGGGCGGGCTCTGGAGCAGCCTGGCCCAGAGGAAGATGTCCCTGGCCTGGCAGGGCTGGCCCTGGACACGCTTTAAGGTCGCTCCATCCCCAACCATTCCTGAGCCCGCGGCCGGGCGCTGGGCAGCGCCACCAGCTCGTGCTGCCGCCTGCTGGTGGCACCGGGAACTGCAGCTGATTTCTCACGCTCGCTGCTGCCCTCCGGTGGGCAATTCCCAAACCACAACTCCCAGGATCCCAAAATTCCAGAATGGGTCAGGATGGGAGGACCCAGAGTGGGCACCAGGTCAAATCACCCACCTCAGGTAGTGTCATCCTGAGCACAGGATTGGGTTAAGAGCAGCTCAGAATTGGACACAGCACTGGATGGAGCTGGACACAGCAGTGGACATAACTGGACACTCCACTGGGCAGAACTGGACACATCAGTCCTGATGTGTCTCACTGGGCAGGGCAGAGGGACACGGTCACTCCTTGACCTCCTGGCCCCACTCCTCCCAATGCCCTCTTGAGCATCACCTGACCCTGGGAACGTCCAGTCCCCTCTCAGACAGAGATTCCTGTCCTGCATTCCTGCTTGGAATGAAATTTGTGTGAGGTTCCTCCCTCGGGAAGGGGGTATTCCCCAAAAATCCTCCTCGAGGTCAAGAGGAAGAGACGTTCCCACGGCTGTTGGTGTGGGTGTGGGGAGTGGCATTGAGCCCTGCTTGAGAATTATCTCTTTTTGATGCGTCAACAAAATTTTCTTATGAATCTATTTTGATTGAATAATTTATTGGAACTGCTTTGGGAGAATTATTTTATAGAACTGTGTCGAAACAATTTATTTGATAAAATTCTTTAACAGAATTCTTTTGATAAAACAATAGAGGTGATTTGATACAATTTTTTGAATATAAGTGTTATATAAAATTTTTTTTGCACCATGCCCTCACGATGCAGTGGTCACAGTGCCAGCGGTGGCCGCAGTGACCACATGGAGGCCATGGTGGCCAAAATGGCCGTAGAGGCAGTGGTGGCCTTGGTAGTCTTGGTAGCCTTGTTTCTCTGGCTGTCCTGGTGGTGTTGGTGATCGTGGCTGCCACAGTGACTGCAGAGATCGTGGTGACCTTGGTGGCTTGGTGGCTCAGAGGATGCTTGCGAGGGCTGTGGTGGCTCAGAGGATGATTGTGAGGGCTGTGGTGACCCAGAGGATGATTGCAGCCACTGTGAGGGCTGTGGTGGCCCAGAGGATGATTGCAGCCACTGCCAGGGCTGTGGTGACCAGGAGGAGCCCTCTGAGGTGGCAGTGGGCAGGGGGGTTGTTGGGACGCTCCCACCTGGGGGACAAAGAGAGGGGTCAGGTGGACCATGGGGTGTGGGGGGGTCACAGACGGCCATGACAGGGGCTGGGGGTGACAGGACAGATGGGGGCCATGAGGTGACAGTGACAGGGAGGGCGGGAGGGATGATGGGGGGGGCAGGGGCCAGGGAGGTCAGGAGGTCACGGTGGGCTTAGAGGTGACAGGGGTCAGGGAAACAGGGGGGGACAGGGGTGCCATGGGGGGTCCCAGCCCCCCCAAATCCAGCACACAGGGTCTGTCTCCAAAGCAGTGACTGTGCAGAGGATGGGCAGGGTCGGAACGGGCAGTCCCTGTCCCTTTCAAATGCTGGGGTCCCCATCCCTGTGCCCTGTCATGGCCATTCCTCTCCCCAGCCTTGGTGTCCCCAGCACGGGCTGTCCTTGTCCACACACACACCGTGGGTGCCCCTGTCCCTGTCCCCCATCCCCAGTGAGTGTCATTGTCACCTGTGCCTCATCAGGGGTATCCCCACGGCCCAAGTGGGTGTCCCCATGTCCCCACTGGGTGTCCCCATGGCCCCACTGGGTGTCCCCATATCACCACTGGGTGTCCCCATGGCCCCACTGGGTGTCCCCATGGCCCCAGTGGGTGTCCCCACGGCCCCAGGCTGTCCCCACCTGTCAGCCACTCGCAGTTGTATTTGCTGTAGGTCCCCATGGAGTCCAGGTGGATCTC
Organism: Luscinia luscinia; assembly: GCA_034336685.1. Lineage (NCBI taxonomy): Eukaryota > Metazoa > Chordata > Aves > Passeriformes > Muscicapidae > Luscinia > Luscinia luscinia. The sequence continues at coordinate 20,273 of JAKWBO010000211.1, read as the reverse complement.
CACACTCGTCCCTGTCTCCTTGACTTCAGTGATGTTGAACTTCTCGAAGGGTGGGATCAGCACCTGCTTCACAGTGGGAGAATTGGAGAATTCCCTGATATCTGCCCCGTGGCAGGTCAGTGCCTTGAACACCGTGGTGGCCCTCAAACCATCGATGACATTTGTGCAAAGCCTTGATGACACAAATCGACCCAACCGGACGACGTCACCAACATTTGCCTGGAACTTGTACTTGTCAACCCCCCAGAGCACACAGAGACATTCCTGCTCCTTCCGAGCGTCCCTCAGCGCGGCCAGGGCGTCGGTCAGCACGAAATGCAGAATTTTGAAGTGGAAGTTGTCCCGGTATTCCCGGGGGGAGCGCCCGGCCACGCTCACATTATTGTCGAACTGCTCGGACACGTCATCCACGGTGTAGACCATGGTGGCCATGGCCTGGGCTGGGTATGACAGAGGGGACAGATGGGACCCCAGAAGTCGCCACATCACCGCGGCGCGATCCCAGATCCCGGAGATCCCAGAGCGGTTCTGGAGCTCCAAGGGCTCAAGGCCCGGGAGCTCCTCAACCATGGCATGGCTGCAGTTCTGGTACTGGTCATCGAAGGAGTCCAGGGCCATGTCCAGGTGCTTCACCTCGTAGTCAGTGGTGGCCACGGTCACTGCCAGCAGAGCAAGGGTGAGAGCCAGGAGAGCCATGGAGGGGAGAGGCCACAGGGACCAGTGTGGACACTGGGGGACACAGAGGGGACATGGAGGGGACACTGGGACAGTTCCTCAGTGAGGGACTGGGGAGGGCAGTGGGGTCAGCCCAGGGGGAAGGGAGGAACTCCTGGAGAGGAGACACCTGCACATGTCCAGAGTCCCTCACCACAAATTCTGGGGATATTTTCCCTCCCCAACATCCCCAGCCTCCCAGGGACCCCAATCCCAATCCCACAGCACCATGGCCCCCAAGGACCCCAATCCCACTCCCATGATTACAATCCCCCTCAGCCCCCCCAGGACCCCAGCCCAAATCCTGGGGTCACTCCCTGAGACCCTCACTGTTCTCCTCAGCCTGTCCCAGACCCCAATCCCACTCCCAGTCCTCAATTTCTCTGGTGTCACCCCAGAACCTCAACCCAAATCCGGGCATCACCCCTACCCCCACAGTGTGTCCCAGCCCCCATCACCCCAATCCCACTCCCACCATCCCCTGTCCCCCTCATTTTCCCCTGAGCACCCCTGACCCCAATCCCAGTCCTGTGACTCCCCAGACCCCAATCCCACAGTCCCCTGTCTCCCCCAAGTGTCCCCAGTGTCCCCCAGCCCCTGATACCGAAATCAGCCGGAGTGAACTCCCTGGCACAGCTGGAGGTACCAGAGCCAGAATTCTTCATCAGCTCGGACTCACAGCGGGTCTCTCCTGCTCCTGCAGCTCAGGGAAACCTTGCACAAAGTATTTATCCTCCCTAATTATAAATATTCATTAGAGTGGGCTGCATAGCTAGCACAAAACCAGGGCTTTTCCCGGAAATAATTTCCATGGCTTCACCTCTTTTAGGAAATAATTCTATTGTCCCGTCACAGAAAGGGTTTCAGGGCGTGGTTTCCACTGAGATCTCCAATATCCTGGATCCCACGTTTTGAATTTCTGCTTTTTGCCAGGCGCTGCCCCTTCTGTGTTACAGAATTTTCCAAAAACCCCGCTGGAGTTCCCTTTATCTCTTTCTCCATCGGCTCCAGCCACCTTTACCCTGCTGTGTCCCCACTTTTACATCCTTTAATGTTTTTCTGCTTGTTCATTTTTCAGCCCTATCCAGCACCTTCAGGGGAACTGAAACTTTCTCTTCTCTCTCTTATTTCTCACCCCCCAGGATCCCAACCCCAGCGATCCCATGTCCCCCCAGCGCTCCCAGTCCCACTCTCCACTGCTCACTGGTTTGCTCAAGTTTTTGGAGTTCACAGCCTCCTTTTAATCTCAATTTCCCAACCGCATCTCCCTCTCTCTGTCCCCACTGCTGAGGTGTTTGAGAGGCACAGACAGCCTGAAACACCTGGCACCCAAGATTCCCCTCTGATGTATAACCCTCCCTTTCAGTTCTAAATTCTTACAGAATAAACCCCTTTTTGATTTCCCCTACCTGCATCTATTGCATCTATAGTCCCATGTCACGGTGTGACTTCGGGTTTGCCAACCTTAATATATTTAATTTTTTTCTGAGACAGGACCCAGGAGTAGAGACAAGGCAGGCTCAAAACTTAAAAAGGTACAAGAAGAAATTTATTAATAATACAAAAAGAAGATATAGCATTTAAGATAAAATTCCTAGCTTGTTCCCTCCTTCCCTTTATTCTACATTTCTTACCAACATACATACAGAGAGAGCACTTCAGTCAGTTATACACTCAAATAATCAGTTTAGTTTACTTCAGAGAGAAAAGTCCCTTTTCTGGTTATGGCTTAGGGGGTGTCTTCACCTTCACAGTCTGCGTTTATCCGAGACTCACAGAACTATGAAATTTCCTCCCATTTACACAGTCCTTCCAGAGCCGTGTTATGGGTTACGTTACACACTTGGGGTATCACTTTTAAAGGCAGGCTGCCGAAAAACAAAATTTTCCTCATCTGCTTTTCTATCAAATGTCTCTGTTCACATTCCAGTCCCATAACAGAGAGAGCTCAATTTCCCCAAGGCAAAAAGTCTTCTACTCAAGCATCCAAACCTCCCCAAGTATATTTCACAGTTTAAAGGAACTTTAGTAAAGTCACAATCCCCACAGCCCACAAAAAAGGTTTTCAGCTACTTGCATCTTTTCAATCTCTTCCCACCAGGAACTTTGTCTTCATCCCGCTGACTTCTGTAGTCTCCATGCTTCATTTTTTCTCATTCAGGGGAACTCAGGAGATCGAGGATTCCATCCAGGCATAAAGAAGTTACAATTGTATCCAGATTGCAAAGAAACAAAAGTGGGCAGCCGGAGTTCTTCTCTGCCACGTGGAAAGGCCAGCCGAGCCCAGCCGGCAGTGCCAGGGCCATGTGGCCGGTGCTGGGGCCATCCGCGGAGCCCGGGGGGCCCCCAGGCCAGGGGCTCCCCGCAGAGCTGGTGCCGGGCCTGGCCCCCTGCCAAGCCCGGGGCTGGGGTTCCGAGCCGAGCCCCCCGCAGAGCCGGGGGTGCCGGGCCGGACCCTAGACCAACCGAGCCGGGCCGGAGCCCCAGCCAGGCCTCCCACACCCCCCGGAGGCCGAGAACCGAGAGAGCTGAATCAACTCGATGCAATTGTGATTTGTGAAAGTGAAATAACTTTTTCATTGGCTTCCCGAGCTGTCCATCACCAAATCAGCTCTCTGATTGGTGCCAGCAGCTCACAGGGGAAGCTCCCAGAGACGGGAGAGTGCCTCCCACTCCCCACCTCAGGGAGCCATCCCTGAGGTGAAACCACCCATCCCCCACACCACGTGAAACCAACACACCTTAGTTTTTCAATTTCATTTGCTATTCTTAAATCCTGCACCATTCTGTGGGCTCCATCTGGTTTCTTAACCATTAGGATATGGATGTTCTTGGGAATCACACAAGACTCCAAAGGATCTGCTTTTAGCAGGACTCAAAAACAGGCTGTGACCCCTTCATTCCCTCTCTTGAAAGAGGATATTGCTTTTTAGACACCACGTGTGCTGGTTGCTTCAAAGGAATTTGGAGAGGCTCCATGTCTAGTTTTCCATATCTCCCTGGGGCTGCCCGCACTTCTGGATTTATTTCAGCATGAGCCTTCTCAGACATTTTACACAAGGATATCACAGTGACTCCGGGTCACTTTTTACAATACTAAATTGCATTCTCACTCTAGCCATCAAATCTCCTCCCAGCAAACCACAATCACAACTAGGAACAATCAGAAACTCGTGCTTTTCAAACCCATCTCACACATTCAGCAAACCCTCACCGCCACCCCCGTGCTACTTTTATTTTCTGGCAAAACTCACATAATATTTAAATGAGAATTCAAATCTTTTCACATTCAATCAGCATTTCCCAGATATTCCTTCATCCTTGTTCTCCCTCTCTTTATCACACACAGTGTCACTGTTGGGGTGGATGTGACACACAAAAGCAAAGGCTACATTTCAGAAGGCTAAAATCTGCTTATTACAACAGCATGTTTTCTTTTATAACCTCTACAAAGTTTACATTTTATTTATTGGTTACAATAGATTCACATAAGGTTCATTGGTGCAAAACCATCTCCACCCCTCTTTTTCACAAAACTTTTCTAAAATTACTTTTCCCAGCTGCAGGTTTCTTCTTGCTTATCTTCTTCTCCTTCTCCTGCCATAGGGTGGCAGGGTCAGGCACTGCCCAGGGCTGGGTATCTCCCCACACTCCACTTCAACCACTTCTCTTCCCACACAAACACTACCCGTGATTTAAGGGCTCCAATCCCCTTATTTCATATGGTTAAAAACTGGAGTTCTGATCTTCAAATCAATATTATCGTGCAGAAGCTGATTTATTGTTTACATTCACCCTCATTATACATTTCTAGAACCATCACCCACGTGGGAACGTACTCTACAATTGGTAATTTTAGGATATTGATCGACCCCTTCAATCCCCTCAAAGTCTGTAATTGGTGCTCTTCAGGGTCTTTGCTGCCTCCCATTAGCTTGAATCTTCTAATCCTGGTATTCTCTGTTTTCAACTTCTTCTCTCCTGATTTAGCATAGTTGATGTTCCAGCCGCCTTGGGGGGGTTCAACAAGTTGTTTAAAAACTCCTAAAACTTTCTCATGCTGTGCAGCTGCTATAAACACTGGGCTAAACTAAGAAATACACAAAAACCAGCAAGTGTGTAAAAGAAGAGTTTGAACAAACAGCAAAATATGCAGAGAGAACTGAACAGCAAAACAGAGCAACTGAATGGAGTTTTTGGCTGGTGCACACACACAAGGCCCAGATTTGTACAGACTTGTCCTCTGGGGTCTAAACCCCGCTCAGCATCACTACAGGGAGGCTTCCTGGGTGGGGGGCTTGGGATGGAGAGTGGGGTCAGACCGGCCAGGAGACCCCTGCACATGTCCTGGGACCCTGATCCCAAATCCTGGGGTCAATTCCTGACCCCCTCCAGCAGCCCCAGAGTCCCTCAGAACCCCAATCCCACTCCCACAGCTCTCTGTCCCCCCTCCCAGTGTTTCCCAGTGCCCCTGATGTTCCCAATCCCTCTCCCAGTCACTTGCACCTCCCAGTGACCCCCTGCCCCCCAAGAAAATGACCCCATGCCTGGGCTCCCCAGTGTCCCCCTTGTTCCTCTGCATACCCCAACCCCACTCCCAGTGTCCTGAGAACCCCGTGGCCCTTCAGGACAGTGATCCAGTGCTGTGTGCCCCCAGTGCTCCCAGTGAACCCCCAGACCCCAATCCCACAATCCCCTGTCCCCCCAAGTGTCCCCAGTGTCCCCCAGCCCCTGATACCGAAATCAGCCGCAGTGAACTCCCTGGCACAGCTGGAGGCACCAGAGAGCCAGAATTCTTTATCAGCTCACACTCACAGTGGATCTCTCCTGCTCCTGCAGCTCAGGGGGATTTTGCACAGGGTATTTATCCACCCTAATTATAAATATTCATTAAAGTGGGCTGCTTAGCTCACAAAGAACCAACACTTCTCCTATAAATAATTTGAATAACTCTACTTCTTTTAAGACATATTTTTATTGACCTGGAGAGTCATAACAGCAGATTCAGTGCACGGTTTTCACCTAGTGCCACAATACCCCAGATCACACACCTTGAATTTCCATTTTGGCAGGCCCTGCTCGTTTTGAGCTCCTTCAGGTTGGGTTGTTTTTAAAAGCACCCCACTGGTCTCCTGAGTCTCCCCCACAAAGGAGGCCCCAGAATGAGCTTTGATTTGAACTCCTGAGGAAGGAGATGTGTTCAGTAACTCAAATATGGCTCCGATTTTTGCATCTCCCGTGGGATCTCCAGACTTTAACAAAGCCCTTTGAGCTTTTTGTGTACCAAGGACAGCACCCGACCTTTGGGTGCTTTTCAAAACAGCTCAATCACAAAACAACTGTGACCACAGCAGAGACTGTTCACACTCTGGGGGCCAGGAAATCCAGTTTGGGACAGGAGCTGATGGTTTTGCTGTGCAGTTTATACTCTGCTGGCCGTAATCACAAGGAGATGTGGAACCATGGACAGAGCTCGCGGTGCCACAAAGAAATGTGGAAAAATGGAGGTGAATTCAGCGAGTTACAAGTTCTTTAAAGGCTAAACAGTTTAATAAAGAGCTGACACCTCTATTATTTGTACTTTTGACCCTGTAACCAAACACCTGTGATCCACAGTGCAGCACTAACTATCCAACCAGAAACTACTGCCTGAAACCATGAAGAAGAAGGAAGAAGAAGGAAGAAGACAGAAGAAGAAGGAAGAAGAAGAAAGGAAGAGACAACAGCCAAGAATCTCCATCTTGCCCCATACCTATAAATATATTCTAAAAATCCCAAGTTCAAAACCTTTCACCGTGTGAAATTGCACACTTCTTATCAAACTACACACCAGTGACTTTATCACTGAAATTTGGGAATCTTTTCGAAGGCCTCAAGTCAAAAGCAGTGCTCTCCTGAGGATCAGTGTCAGAAAACAAAGAAAGTTCAAAACTCACAGGTTTCTGGGCTCCAAAATGGCAGCAGGAAAAAGAGCAAACAGAGGAACTCACTTGAGATGTGCTGTGGGCATTGCTCATGCCTTTTGGAGCCACATGGAAAGAAAGAAATCTATTCACAGCACAGGGATCTCTGATTAAATATGATCAGGAAATATTGTCCTCCCTAGATAGCAGCCCAAGAAGGGACAGTGCCACATTCCAGAGCACAGCAGTTTGGGGACTGTCAAATCTGAGGGGGAAATTACCTTTCAATAAAGCACCCTGGTGTTAATTCCAGATAAATTAACTCTTTGAGCTCAAACCCATCACCCCCAGGGATTGCTGAAAGGGGAAACACTCCCAGGGATTGCAGGAAAATGGATTTTCTGAGCTACCATGTCAGGAAAGGTTCAGGTGACTCCTGGTGTTGGTGGATTTTTTTTTGGAGGCCCAGAACCTCTCCTGCCACACCAACACCGCCAGGAAACTCCCTCAAGAGATCATCCCGTGTCTCAGGGTGCCTACAGGGATGTCACCTGCTAGGGGACCCCAATTTGGTGCCTGGGGTGTGACAGCAACCCAGTGAGCAGTGGGGAGTGGGACTGGGGGCACTGGGGGATGTGGGACCGTGGGATTGGGGTCCTGGGGGGTGAGAAATTAGAGAGAGAATAGAAAGTTTTGGTTCTATTCAATGGAGGTGCTGGGTAGGGCTGAAAGATGAATTTGCAGAAAATGAAGGATGTAGAAGTAGGGCCACAGCAGGAAACACGTGATGGAGCCAGTGGAGAAACAGATAAAGTCAACTTCCCTTTTTGGCAGTTCTGTAACAGAAGCAGCAGTGCCAAATGACAGTAAAACACCAAAGTGAGGTGGAGGCAGGATGTTGGGGCACTCAGCGAAACTACATCCTGAAGTGATATGGGCTGCTTCACTCAGGTACAAAATTCTACCCTAAAACAGAAGGAGCTGTGCAAAACATACAGGAAAAGCCCTGGCTCCGTGTTAGCTACACAGCTGATTTTAATGAATATTTATAATTAGGAGGATAAATACCCTGTGCAAAGCCCCTCTGAGCTGCAGGAGCAGGAGAGACCCGCTGTGAGTCTGAGCTGATAAAGAATTCTGGCTCTCTGGTACCTCCAGCTGTGCCAGGAGTTCACTCCAGCTGATTTCGGTATCGGGGGCTGGGGGACACTGGGGACACTTGGGGGGACAGGGGCCTGTGGGATTGGGGTCTGGGGGAGTCACAGGACTGGGATTGGGGTCAGGGGTGCTCAGGGGGAAAGTGAGGGGGTACACGGGATGGTGGGAGTGGGATTGGGGTCATGGGGGCTGGGACACACTGTGGGGGCAGGGGTGATGCCAGGATTAGGGTTGAGGTTCTGGGGTGACACCAAAGAAATTGGGGACTGGGAGTGGGATTGGGGTCTGGGACAGGCTGAGGGGAACAGTGAGGGGCTCAGGAGTGACCCCAGGATTTGGGCTGGGTCCTGGGGGGGCTGAGGGGATTGTAATCATGGGAGTGGGATTGGGGTCCTTGGGGGTCCATGGTGCTGTGGGATTGGGATTGGGGTCCCTGGGAGGCTGGGGGATGTTGGGGGCAAAATTAACCCCAGAGTTTGGGATGAGGGACTCTGGACATGTGCAGGTGTCTCCTGGCCAGGAGTTCCTCCCTTCCCCCTGGGCTGACCCCTCTGTCCTCCCCAGTCCCTCACTGAGGAACTGTCCCAGTGTCCCCTCCGTGTCCCCTCTGTGTCCCCCAGTGTCCACACTGGTCCCTGTGGCCTCTCCCCTCCATGGCTCTCCTGGCTCTCACCCTGGCTCTGCTGGCAGTGACCGTGGCCACCAGGATGAAGCTCCTGGACATGGCCCTGGACTCCTTCGATGACCAGTACCAGAACTGTGGCCCTGCCATGAAGGAGAAGCTGCCAGCCCTGAACCGCTCCGAGTTCCAGAACAATCCTCTCTTTGCCAAGGGCTGGTCTGACACAGTGGACAACTGGCAGAATATGGGGTCCCCTGTGTCCCCTCTGTCATCCTCAGACCAGGCCACTGCCATCATGGCCTATCACAAGTTTGACCTGTACAAAGCTTTCAACTACTATGTGAGTGTGGCTGGGCGCTCCCCCCAGGCATACCGGGATAAATTCCAGTTCAAAACGCTGCATTTCCTGCTGACTGACGCTGTGGCCACACTGAGGGTGGCTCAGAAGGAGCAGGGATGTCACTGTGTGACCCACGTGGACCCAAAGTGCAAGTTCAATGCAAATCCTGGTGACATCATCCGGTTTGGTCAATTCGTGTTGTCATCGGGTTGCAAAGATGACATCGAGAGTTTGAGGACCCCAACGGTGTTCCAGGTGCAGACGTGTCACGGCGTGGACATCAACTCATTCACTGACAATCCCATGACTGATGAGGTGCTCATCCCACCCTTCGAGAAGTTCAAGGTCACCAAGGTCATTGATTATGGGGACAAGGTGGAGATCCTCCTCGACTCCATCGGGACCTACAGCAAATACAACTGCGAGTGGCTGAAAGGTGGGGACAGCCTGGGGCCATGGGGACACCCGCTGGGGCCGTGGGGACACTCATTGGGGCCGTGGGGACACTCACTGGGGCCGTGGGGACACCCCTGATGAGGCAAAGGGACAATGACACGCAGTGGGTATGGTGGACAGGAATGGGGACCCCCAAAACTGTTAAGGAACAGAGACAGGGACAGGGACAGGGGCAGGGAAAGGGACAGGGACAGGGAAGGGAAAGGACAGACACAGGGACAGGGACAGGGACAGGGACAGGGACAGGGACAGGGACAGGGACAGGGGCAGGGGGCAGGGACAGGGAGGGGACAGGGACAGGGACAGGGACAGGGACCTGCTGTTCAGGTTTTCTCCCTTCTCTCCACAGACAGTGCTGTGGGGACGGGCCCTGTGTGCTGGATGTGGGTGGGCTGGGACTCCCCCATGAGACCCCTCTCCCCAGTCACCCCCTGTCACCCCGATCCTGTCACCCCGTCATCCCAAAGCTCACCATGACCTCCCTGTCCTCCCTACCCCTTGCAGCCCCGATGCCCCCTCTGTCGCTGTCACCTCATGGCCCCCATCTCTCCTGTCACCCCCAGCCCCTGTTATGGCCCTCCCTGAGCCCCTCACTCGCCCATGGTTCCCTGACCCCCCCTCTTTGTCCCCCAGGTGGGAGCATCTCCCAGGCCCCCTGCCACCTCAGAGGGCTCCTCCCTGCCACCACAGTCCTAGCAATGGCCACCGGAATCCTCTGAGCCATGAGGCCACCAAGATCTCTGTGGTCACTGTGGCAGCCACGAACACCAAAACCACCAGGACAGCCAGAGAAACGAGGCCACCAAGACTGCCAAGGCCACCACTGCCTCTGCAGCCATTTTGGCCACCATGTGGTCACTGTGGCCACCACTGGCACTGTGACCACGACATCCACCACAGACACTGTGGCCACAGTGCCACAAGTCCATTGTGCAAAACAACTGTATAAAATAGTTATATGGAAAAAAAGGTATCAAATCAATTCTATTAAATTGTTCTATCAAAATAATTCTTTTAAATAATTGTATCAAATAAATTGCATAGAAACGATTCTATTAAATAATCCTATCCAAATAGTTCCATTAAATTATTCTATCAAAACATATCTGTTAAATATTTCTTTCAAAGGAACAAAAAGGGCCAATTCTCAAGCAGGGCTCCATGTCATTCCCCATACTTGCTCTTTCTCTCTGCCTCAAGGAGGATTTTTGGGGAACACCCCCTTCCCGAGGGAGGAACCTCACACAAATTTCATTCCAAGCAGGAATACGAGACAAGAATCTCTGTCTGAGAGGGGACTGGACGTTCCCAGGGTCAGGTGATGCTCATGAGGGCATTGGGAGGAGTGGGGCCAGGAGGTCAGAGAGTGTCCGTGTCCCTCTGCCCTGCCCAGTGAGACACATCAGGACTGATGTGTCCAGTTCTGCCCAGTGCTGTGTCCAGTTCTGTCCAGTTCTGCGTCCAGTTCCATCCAGTGCTGTGTCCAATTCTGAGCTGCTCTTAACCCATCCTGTGCTCAGGATGACACTACCTGAGGTGGGTGATTTGACCTGGTGCCCACTCTGGGTCCTCCCATCATGACCCATCCTGGAATTTTGGGATCCTGGGAGTTGTGGTTCAGGAATGTCCCACCAGAGGGCAGCAGCGAGTGTGAGAAATCAGCTGCAGTTCCGGGTGCCACCAGCAGGCGGCAACACGAGCTGGTGGCGCTGCCCAGCGTCCGGCCCCGAGCTCAGGAATGGTTGGGGATGGAGCGACCTTAAAGCGTGTCCAGGGCCAGCCCTGCCAGGCCAGGGACATCTTCCTCTGGGCCAGGCTGCTCCAGAGCCCGCCCAGAGCGGCCTGGGACACGGCCAGGCACGGGGCAGGCACAGCTTCTCTGGGCAGCCTGTGCCAGGCCATCACCACCCTCACCGGGCAAGAGTTTATAGGAAGATGGGCGGTGATGTCCTTGAAAAGCCACTCACCGGGTCGGGGTCTTTAGGAGAAATGGTTGTCTCTGTCTTTAAAATGGGCCTTGATGTCTCCACATGAGGAGAGAGGAAGTTTTTCACAGCACCAAGGTGGATTAACTAAACTGTTTGAATTAGAAAATTTAGGTTAATAGGAGGTAATATTTATTCCTCTCTATCACGTTATTGTAAACTTAATTGAAAAATTGGGAAAGTTTTGGATTAGGGACCCCAGTTAAAACCCCTTTCTGACGTTCCTCTCCCCATGCTCCAAGCCTTCTTCCCCACAGGAGGGTGATGGGCAGGTGGCTGTTCTGGAGTGCACAGGGTTGCTGCTGATTCCCTGATACACCCTGACAGAAGTTCAGACTGTCTGTGATATGTAATAGACTTTTGGAGACACACAATGAAATTAATGAAATCCTGGAAATCGCGAGGGCAAAGTCTGACAAACCTGCTGGAAAGGAGATATGATGAAATGAAATGTGATGGAAAACATCCCAGAAATTTGGAAATGGGGTGACCAGGCTGAAATGGCCTCAGATGACAAGAAGTGCAGGGAAATGGACAAAAATTTGCAAAAATTGCTCCTAAAAGCCTCCTGAAATCTAGGAAGGAATCAAAAAACAGAGCCTGTAGAAAGGTTGCTATCAAAATGAAATGGCGAGAGAAATCAAGGGAAAATTCTGAAACCAAGTGAAAATACTGAAAGTGGATGGGATGACAAGAAGAGCAGGGAAACGGACTAAAACTTGCTGAAATTACTTCTAAACAAATCCAGAAATCATGAAAGAAAGGGAAAAAAGAGCCTGTGGAGAGGTCGCTAAAAAAATGAAATGGCTAAAAAAATCATGGGGAAATTCCAAAACCTAGTGAAAGCACTGAAAGTGAATGGGAAGACAAGAAGTGCAGGGATATGGACCAAAGTTTACCCAAATTATGCCCCCTTGAAATCATGAGGATTTCATTCCCTTTCCTGAAAGGAAATCCTATTAAATCATTATATCAAATCAGATCCATTAAATAATTCTGTCAAAGGCAGCAAAAAGAGTCAATTCCCCAGCAGGGCTCAATGTCACTCCCTGTGGAGGGCTGTGGTGTTCAGACCTGGAGATGTCTGTGTTCACTTGGAGGGAGGAGACCTGAAGGCCAAAATGTTTTAAGGTACAACGCTAGAGAAAGGCCCTTAGGTGGCCAAAACCCTCAATGTGATGGAGACACAAAAAACCACCCCAGGGTACCTGACAACCAATGCAGATTCTCTGTATCCTATTTGCCCTCCCATCTTGCTCCGCCCCTGTATCCTCAGATGATTCCCTAGCTGATCTGAATTATGATTTTAAAGAGTTGAGATTTTAGCTAAGAGTTAGAAGCAATTCTTATTGATCAAGGTGGAAGTTGTAATAACACAAGCTAGAGCTAATATTACTAATTATTGGTATTGATTGCCAAAAGATTGTTTCAGTTTTGTTTATAGAAGGAGATGGAGTATGAGAACCAATATGAGAACAGAGTGAACCCAGTAGAACAATGGCTGACACTTGGACATTGCACAAATCCATCACAAATCAGGGGACCTTGAATTTTGCCAGAGGGTCACGGAGACTTGATGAAGACTTTCCTTACTTCATATTCCAAGAACATTGACCCAATTTGCGACCACCGACCCAATTCAAGAGAAGAACTGTGCACGTGTGAAGGACTATTGGCCTCATTTTAATACAGAGAGGGGATGAGAGCTGCTGGGGTGATGCAAATGTACGGAATGTAAGAGTTTGGGAAATAAATAGAACACAAGGAACCTTGTATGGGGATTACCCCCAAGCAGCCCTCCGTTGTATTAATAAAGATACCACTTCCTAACTTAAATTATTTAGAGGCTCTTTGTCCATGAACATATCGGATTTCATGTTTCAGTTTTCCCCTGCCCCCTGCCTTTCCCATACAATCCTGGCTCCCTCTGACCACCTGGGTTTTTTTTGTCCTTGTCCTAGGTTACAATGTAAAGATGTGCCCAAAAGAGTTTCTTGTATCACCATCTGCTGAAACCAGGCGGGGCAGTGATTCTTATCCCTGTGGGAGATATCTCCTGCTAATGGGCCATTTGTTGAAGCCGGGTGAGGCAATGTTATTTATCTTCCTCCAGGAGATATCTCCTGCTAATGGGCCATTTGTTGAAGCCAGGTGAGGCAATGTTATTTATCTTCCCCCAGGAGATATCTCCTGTTAACGGCCATGGAATCCCATGCATGACTGATAAAATTCCATCATCCCATTGGGAGATGCTCCACCCAGGGGTACGAGCCAAGCACTTCCTTCCTAGATAAAAACTGAGATTTGGAACACCAAAGCATCCTTTTTTCCACTGGATTCCAGAGGACAAGAGCTACCAGACCTTTCTACAAAATCACTACTTCAACAAAACCTCATTATTTGGACTGTGACCACCAACCAAACTAGCGGGGTCTCAGGTCGTGTTCTGACTCTGTCACTGTTTTGCCTTTCTACGATTCCATGTATTTTATTGACATAATTATGACTTAATTTTATATTTGAGTCTTTTCCTTTCGATTTCCCTTTTACTTCTGGGCACAGGATTGAAGCTCCAGGATGGGTGAGGAGCTTAGTTGCCCTTAGTTAATCCTCCTGAGAGAGGCATCTATTACCAAGTTGTGGGTAGCCTTGAATTGAGGGAATTTTAGTTTTCTAAAGGGAATCGTAAATATTTTGTTCATTGAATTTTTAAATAGTTTCCTAACACTACAAGTGATTCTGGTTTTTGACATTCTTTTGGGGCTTTGTAAGGAGGAAGTTGTATCATGTTTAGGCTGAGAGAGACTTATCAGTTGCTATATTTATTCCTCTCTTTCACGTTATTGATAATTGAAAAATTGGGGAAAATTTTGGGTTTGGGTCCTCAGGTAAAAACCGTTTCCCCTCCTTTCTCTCCCCATGCTCCTAAGCCTTCTTCCCCACATGAGGTGCGTTTGGCAGGTGGACTTTGCCAAAAGTTCCCTGACACCTCCTGACAGAAGTTCAGGCTGTCTGGGTTATGCAATAGATTTTGTGGGAATCCACTTCTCCAATTACCCTAAAGTTTGGGAGTTCAAACTCTCTGGTGAAACCACCTGGGCGCTGTGACAAACGTCATGTCTTCTCAGCTGATTTCCTGCCCTCGCTGCTGCCCTCCGGTGGAAAATTCCCAAACCACAACTCCCAGAATCCCAAAATTCCAGAATGGGTCAGGATGGGAGGACCCAGAGTGGGCACAAGGTTCAACCTCCCAGCTTAGGCTGACTCATCCTGATCACAGGATTGGGTTCAGAGCAGCCAAGAACTGGACACAGCACTGGGCAGAACTGGACACAGCACTGGGCAGAACCGGACACAGCACTCCTGATTTGTCTCACTGGGCAGGGCAGAGGGACACGGTCACTCCTTGACCTCCTGGCCCCACTCCTCCCAATGCCCTCTTGAGCATCACCTGACCCTGGGAACATCCAGTCCCCTCTCAGACAGAGATTCCTGTCCTGCATTCTTGCTTGGAATGAAATTTGTGTGAGGTTCCTCCCTCGGGAAGGGGTGCTCCCAAAAATCCTCCTCGAGGCTGAGAGGAAGAGTCGTTCCACAGGTTGTGGTGTGGGCGTGGGAGTGACATGAGACCCTACTTGAGAATTGTCTCTTTTGATGCTTTAACAAAATTTTCTAATGAATCTATTTTGATTGAATAATTTATTGGAACTGCTTTGGGAGAATTATTTTATAGAACTGTGTCCAAACAATTTATTTGATAAAATTATGTAAACAGAATTCCTTTGATAAAACAATAGAGTGTGATTTGATACAATTTTTTGAATATAAGTGTTATATAAATTTTTTTGCACCATGCCCTCACGATGCAGTGGTCACAGTGCCAGCGGTGGCCGTGAGTGACCACATGGAGGCCATGGTGGCCAAAATGGCCGTAGAGGCAGTGGTGGCCTTGGCAGTCTTGGTGGCCTTGTTTCTCTGGCTGTCCCGGTGGTTTTGGTGATCGTGGCTGCCACAGTGACTGCAGAGATCTTGGTGACCTTGGTGGCTTGGTGGCTCAGAGGATGCTTGCAGCCCTGAGGGCTGTGGTGGCCCAGAGGATGATTGTGAGGGCCGTGGTGACCCAGAGGATGATTGCAGCCACTGTGCGAGGGCTGTGGTGACTCAGGAGGAGCCCTCTGGTGGCAGTGGGCAGGCGGGTTGTTGGGGCGCCTCCTGCACCTGGGGACAAAGAGAGAGGGTCAGCGCTGGACCATGGGGTGTGAGGGGGGGTCAGCCAGACGGCCATGACAGGGGCTGGGGGTGACAGGACAGATGGGGGCCATGAGGTGACAGTGACAGGGAGGCGGGAGGGATGATGGGGGCAGGAATGGCCAGGGAGGTCAGGAGGTCACGGTGGGCTTAGAGGTGACAGGGGTCAGGAGAGGTGGTGACTCCCCACCTGTCGGCCACTCGCAGTTGTATTTGCTGTGGGTCCCCATGGAGTCGAGGTGGATCTCCACACTCGTCCCTGTCTCCTTGACTCCGGTGATGTTGAACTTCTGAAGGGTGGGATCAGCACCTCCTTCACAGTGGGAGAGTTGGAGAATTCCTGATATCTGCCCCGTGGCAGGTCCGTGCCTTGAACACCGTGGTGGCCCTCAAACCATTGATGACATTTGTGCAAAGCCTTGATGACTACAATCGACCCAACCGGACGACGTCACCAACATTTGCCTCGAACTTGTACTTGTCAACCCCCAGAGCACACAAAGACATTCCTGCTCCTTCCGAGCGCCCTCAGCGGCCAGGGCGTCGGTCAGCACGAAATGCAGAATTTTGAAGTGGAAGTTGTCCCGGTATTCCTGGGGAGCGCCCGGCCACGCTGACATTATTGTCGAACTGCTCGGACACGTCATCCACGGTGTAGACCATGGTGGCGATGGCCTGGGCTGAGGTATGACAGAGGGACAGATGGGATCCCAGAAGTCGCCACATCACCGCGGCGCGATCCCAGATCCGGGAGAGCAGAGAGCGGTTCTGGAGCTCAAGGGCTCAAGGCCGGGAGCTCCTCAACCATGGCATGGCTGCAGTTCTGGTACTGGTCATCGAAGGAGTCCAGGGCCATGTCCAGGTGCTTCACCTCGTAGTCAGTGGTGGCCACGGTCATTGGCAGCAGAGCCAGGGTGAGAGCCAGGAGAGCCATGGAGGGGAGAGGCCACAGGGACCAGTGTGGACACTGGGGGACACAGAGGGACACAGAGGTGGCACTGGGAGGGTTCCTCAGTGAGGGACTGGGGAGGGCAGTGGGGTCAGCCCAGGGGAAGGGAGGAACTCCTGGAGAGGAGACACCTGCACATGTACAGGGTCCCTGATCCCAAACCCTGG
This sequence comes from Luscinia luscinia, assembly GCA_034336685.1. Lineage (NCBI taxonomy): Eukaryota > Metazoa > Chordata > Aves > Passeriformes > Muscicapidae > Luscinia > Luscinia luscinia. Next base: position 3,731 of record JAKWBO010000211.1, on the reverse strand, counting down.
GGTTAATTTTGCCCCCAACAATCCCCCAGCCTCCCAGGGTCCCCAATCCCACAGCACCATGGCCCCCAAGGACCCCAATCCCACCCCCATGATTACAATTCCCTCAGCCCCCCATGACCCAGCCCAAATCCTGGGGTCACTCCCTGAGCCCCTCACTGTTCCCCTCAGCCTGTCCCAGACCCCAATCCCACTCCCAGTCCCCAACTTCTTTGGTGTCACCCCAGAACCTCGAACCCAAATCCGGCATCACCCCTACCCCCACAGTGTGTCCCAGCCCCCATGACCCCAATCCCACTCCCACCATCCCGTGTGCCCCTCACTTTCCCCTGAGCACCCTGACCCCAATCCCAGTCCTGTGACTCCCCAGACCCCAATCCCACAGTCCCCTGTCCCCCAAGTGTCCCCAGTGTCCCCCAGCCCCTGATACCCAAATCAGCTGGAGTGAACTCTCAGGCACAGCTGGAGGCACCAGAGATCTGGAATCCTTTATCAGCTCGGACTCACAGCAGATCTCTCCTGCTCCTGCAGCTCAGAGGAACTTTGCACAAAGTATTTATCCACCCTAATTATAAATATTCATTAAAATCCGGTGTGTGGCTAACAAAAACCAGGGCTTCTCCTGTAAACACTTTGCATGGCTCCGCCTCTTTTAGGAAATACTTTTCCTCCCCTGGGAGCCACAAAGGGGTTTCAGGGCGAGGTTTCCACTCAATCCTCAAAATCCTGGGTTGTCCTGCCTTGACCTTTCTCTTTTGGCCGGCTGGGCAGCTTGTCTGCAACAGAAGTTGCCAAAAATCCCTCACTGGAATTCAAAAAATTATTTCTCCACCTGCTGTAGCCACCCTTGCCCTGTTTTTCCCCCACTTTCAATATCTTTTATATTTTCCTGCTGGTTCATCTTTCAGCACCTTCAGGGGAACTGAAATTTTCTTTTCTCTCTCTGATTTCTCACCCCAATCCCGCGGTCCCACATCCCCCAGTGCCCCCAGTCCCACCCCCCACTGCTCACTGGGTCGCTGTCACACCCCAGGCACCAAACTGGGGTCCCCAAGCAGGTGACATCCCTGTAGGAAACCCGAGATGGTGAATTTTCAATTTTTTAATCTGCCCAACTCATATCTGGTTGTGAAATTTCCTTTTTGTTGTTTTATTGGAGCCAGCGAAGCCCCTCAGCTGCTTCCAGCTGGAGAGAGGAGAGAAAACAGAGCCAAGGGTTCATTAATTAACACCTGTGAGGTGATCAAAAATTACCGAGACTCGAATTGGAAATATGAAACGAATTTATTTCACGTGAAAAATCAGAGCAGGATAATGAGAATTAAAATCAACCCTTAAAATCCCCTCCCTCCTTCACAGATCCCTGTGGATCCTCATGATCCCCCTTCGAGAAATTAGGATTCTGGTTTAAAATTAGTTATTTATCAGGGTTAATTAAAAGCAGGCAGATTGGTAAACCTTTCTGAAAATAATTAAAATTTCGTAGGAAGAAACCAGGCTTGATTACAATAATTAATTGTTTGACATTTTTATGTTTGCTCAGCTCTGCTTGCAATGAGAAATGAAGAATTTGGTAAATAAATCCAGAGAAACGCAAACAATTGGAACCAGGAACTTTTTCAAAGTCACGAAGGGAGGAAATTTGATTTCACCCAAAATTTCTATTTAAATTTTTAATATTTCTAATATTACATTTCGAAATTTCTAATATTTAATAATATATAGAAATGCAACTATAATTATGTAATTATAATATATTACAATTATATAATCTATAATCTATAATCTACAATCGATAATCGATAATCTATAATCTGTATTCTATATTCTATATTCGATATTTTATATTCTATATTCTATATATTTATATATTTACATATGTAAATATATATACTATACATATATAATATATATATTATTAATACATATTATATATTGTACACATAATATAAATATATAATAATATATAATCAATGTAATAATTATATTATGATAGATGAAATTATCTTTAATAATATATAATAATAATATTATATATTTGCATATAATAGATATTTTTATATAATTTAATATGTATTATATACATAACATAATTTTACAATAATATATAATCATTGTAATAATTATATTCTAATAGATGAAATTATATTTAATAATATATAAAAATATATTATATATTTACATATAATAGATATTTTATATATTTAATTTAATATTTATTATATGCATAACATAATTTTACAATAATATATAATAATTATAATCATAATAATTATATAATAATATACACTGATTATGTATTATTATATAATATATATAATTATAAATTATATTGTATTATATTATATTATATTATATTATATTATATTATATTGTATTATATTATATTATATTACATTATATTATATTATATTATATTATATTATATTATATTATATTATATTATATTATATTATATTATATTATATTATATACAATTTAATCTATATTATTTAGATACTATATATATTTATATCTATTTAATTTATATTTATATTTAATAGTATATTTAATTTAATAATTTCTAATATTTATTTACTTTTGCCAAATAACAGACTCTTTTATCACCCGTGATTTTGCAGTGTTTTTAAGGGCTTACCCCATGCATTAATTAAATATAAACTTTCTAATTTTAAATTGTTATAGAGTTTTTGTCCATCACAGCTGGGCATTAGGCCAATACTCATATTTTGGTAAATTATTAAATTCTCTTCTTCCACCTCCTTTTGCTCTTCCTCCTGCCCACAGGAAATCCTGGAATTCCAGGATAATTTGGGATGAGGAAAATGAGAGGAAAACTCACGGATTGAGAGCAAATCCAGTTTAATAATTGGGAAGAAAAAATTGAAATTTGGGAAAGGAAGGGAAAAAACAAACCAAAAAGTGAAGAACCAAAGCAATGGCGAGTTCAGAGTCCCCCTGTCCCTCTCTTGTCACAATGTCCTGGTGGCACCTGGTGGCTCCAGTGTTTGTCCCCTAACTCATCCTGGCTTGGTGGCCTCAGTGGCCCACGGTGGCCTATGGTGGCCTCAGTGACCTTGGTGACTTTGGAGACCTCAGTGACCTTGGTGGCCTTGCTGGTCACAGTGGTCACAGTGGCCGTGGTGGCTTTGGAGGCCTCAGTGACATTGGTGGCCCTGCGCTAGCCACAGTGGCCACACAGGCTGTGGTGGCTTTGGGGAGCTCTCAGTGGCCTCTGGTGGCCCTGCAAGTCACAGTAGCCACAGAGGCCATGTGACACCTCAGTGACCTCAGTGACCTTGCTAGCCACAGTAGCCATGGTGGCCTTGATGACTTTGGAGCCCTCAGTGGCCTTGGTGGCCTTGCTGGTCACAGTGGCCACAGTGGCCATGGTGGCTTTGGGGGACCTGAATGTCCTCAGTGGCCTTGCTGGTCACAGTGGCCACAGTGGCCATGCTAGCCACAGGGGCCATGGTGACTTTGGGGACCTCAGTGGCCACAGTGGTCGTGGGTGGCTTTAGGGACCTGAATGTCCTTCATTGGCCTTGCTGGTCACAGTGGCCACAGAGGCTGTAGTGGCTTTAGGTAGTCACAGTGGTCACAGTGGCCATGGTGACTTTGGAGAATCAGTGGCCGTGGTTGGCCTTGCTAGTCACAGTGGCCACAGGAAGCCATGTGAGACCTTAGTGACAATGGTGGCCTGTACTACCACAGTGGCCGGTGACTTTGGGGAC